>MQRK01222846.1:36838-55934 GCA_001938485.1 Girardia tigrina | reverse complement strand
TCTCGTTGGCAAAAATGTATTGATGCCAACGGTTCATACTTTGATTAATAAACTTTTGTTTCTGTGAATTTGCACGTCTTTGAAGTTTGTGTCCAAAAACTGCCATTATTTTTCGACCAGCCTAATATAATTTACAAAAATATTTTAACAAATGATATAATTGAATTACAAAAAACGACATAGAACTCATTGGAGAGGATAGGATAGTTATTAAATGATTAACGACGCAACGAAAAATGATGTACTCCAGTTCTTCTGTAAAGTTTAATATTTTACTTATGAATTAATATAGGGTCTTTAGAATACGGATCAAACGTGCTCGATTGGGATAATTTGGTTGATTGATAACCAATTGAATACCAAAACCCTATGTCATACTTAAAAGTACCACCTTTGTTTTATGACTCAGTTGAAAATGTTCGACTTCTGTCTACTTTCATTCATTATTCTAACCTATAAAGGGAGAAAAGTCACATATTATAGATCAGGAGTGACCACGTAGGAGGTTGACAAGAGAAACATCGAGGTTTTTATGTATTTTTAAGAGCCGCACTTAAATTAGTGATAGAGATAATTATAACCGCCATTGTGGTATGCTATATATATTTATGTAAAAACGATGTGATTGAAATTCATAAAAGTTTTGTTACTTGCTCTAGCAATCTGTGAAAGTGCTGTTAATTTTATATTTAATATAAGATTAACGACACTTTCTTAGATTACTAGAGATGCAGCTTCAGCAATTAACAAACTAATATTAAAGTTGATCACATCGTTTTTACAGAAATATTGATAGCATACCACAAAGGCGGTCTTGAGTGGATCAAACAGTATAACACGTGTACGATAACAAAAACAGAACTTTTAAACTTCGTTTTCGTTGAAAGACCATATGAAGTCTAAAAAAACATATTGAAAGGCGACAAGCTATTTTAATATGTATTTTCTATTCGGAGAAAGAGAATTCAGAGTGGATTAGAGAATAAAATTATTAATACTTTTATTTTTATAGATTAACATCTAAAATTTTGTCACATACTAAACAAATTGCCAAGAATAAAATATCGAGTTTGTATTTATTTATATTATCATTAAATTCTCTCGTAATTTCAAAAGGAGCCGCACAGAACCCTTTAAAGAGCCACGTGCGACTGTAAGAGCCGCATTTGGACACTGCTGTTATAGATATTAAAGCTCTGGTGGGGAATACTAATCCAGGGAAGTATTAATGATTGTTCAGTATGGTTATGGATTTTAGGGTTGATATAAATGATCAATAATATAATAATCAAAGTCAAGAATATAAATGAGCTATGTATGAATATTGATAAAGACAAAAATGAAAACATTAGATGTATTTTTTAAATTACGTATATTCATAAGAAATAGTCAATTGAAAGTCATAACTCAAAATGTATAGAAAACATCTTTGAAAGGTTATTAAATCAGCACTTAGTATATTACAGAAGCTCATAATTGACAGTGGCTCATAATTTTTATTATACTGAAAGATAATTTATAGCTTCCTGAAATAATTATCGAGGGACCCTCTTAACAACACCATTACACTTCACTACCATGATAGCTCATATATATCCATTCTAACCAACTCAGCTAAGTGAAGATTTAAATAGATTTATATAGAATGATTAAGCCAAATCTAAATGAAACACTTTTTGAAACATTGTTAAAATTGACTGTGTAACATTGTGTAACTTAATACAACATATGATTTTATATTATATTCAGAACACTTAAACATAATGTCTTTTTACTTATTACTATAAGTATTATATATCAATAATTAGTTTTTTCAAATTATCAGACAAAATATTTTGATTGTTACATTTTTATTTACAGTTTATACTAAAAAACGAAGAAGCCGAAGACATCGACATTAAAATCGGACTCGAAGCACCAAGTTGGCAAAAGCCAAGCCAGACAAATTTTTGTAACGGTTTCAACTGCACCACAAGGTTCAATGCAACCCTTAAACGTCGTCACTGTTCCGGAGATGGGTTACTTTATTGTGAGAATTGTGTGACATTTTCGATACATATTTCCTACTCAAATCAAAGCGGATTAGTCTGTAGTGAATGTTATGAGATATTGAAAAATGAAAGTGATCAAAGAATCGCCATCGAAAGACAAATAATAAAGAGGAAAAGAATACAACGAGATGGAGTCATCAAAGGTTGGTTGACAGTGAGCAAGTTCTCGACAGCGTTCATGAACATGGTCGAATCTCAACAGAAACTCTTTTGTGTTTTAAACTCGGACTGCACAATTTACACATACGAACTACCGGAAGACAAATACCACCAGTTACCAATAAGGGTTCTCAAGGTTAATTGTGGTTCTCATTCCTTGAAAAATAATGGGTTGAATACAACAATTGTTAATATTGTGAGGAATGGGGTCAAGTATTCATTACAGTCAGATTCTGAAGAAGAAGCATTAAAGTGAGTCTAAAAGTTCAATTATTCTTATTAAATATGACAATTTATTATCAATCTCAAACATTCATATCCTCTGAATAATGTGTCTAATCAACATATTTTAATATTCACAATATCGTTGTCAATTAAAGTTAATAAATGAGATTCACGTAAAGATAGTTTATCATTTTTCTGTTGAGTATTATAATTAATTATATATTATCATTCAAATTTATATATTTCATATTTTTGAGAAGTTTCATTAGAAATTTCTGTATGTTAATTGTGACTCAATTTTTGTTCAACATTAATTAAAATGGTGAAATGATTTTGGCGATGTGAAAATAATAACTTTTGACAATTCTCAGTATCATTTACCAAATTCTGACTGATGTATAAGTCTGTACAAAAGGGAAATCAATACGTTGAGAGACTTGAAAGTGTGAATTTGTAATTTAATACAAATTTTGTACAGTGTGGTCGATGATAGACTAAGTTGCCTTGGATCTTGAATAGGGTTTCTTTACGTTGCCTTACGTTGAGCTTGGAATTCACCAAGAGAGCTTTAATAAAAACATGAGAAAACAACTGAAAATGAAAAACCTAAGAACAATTAATGTACTTGTTATGCTTACTATTTTCCACAAGAGTCCTAAAACAGCAACAATAATTAAACAGTTGATAATATTAAATTATATATAAATTTAATCTTTTGCAGCTAAACGTCTTTAAATAAAAATACCAGGTGTTTGTATAGTTGTTTGTAAATAAATAAAGCATTTTTAGATTTTTCAATGCATTACTCACGCTTTTTCGACAACATCTTGTCAAGGGAGTGACTGTGTACAAACAACAAAGATGTTTATCGGTTCTGTGACACAGATTTAAAATAAATCTAAGTTAATACTCGTATTTAGAATTTTGTGATGATCGAATTGGTTTGTAACAAAACTAACACATGATGCTTTCAAGAAGTGTTTTCCAACGTTTTACTGACGGGTTTCTTCCTTATGACAAGAAGTAACTTCATCGTAGTCGAATAGATTTTTTGTTTGTTACTTTAGCTGAGGTAAAAGTTTATCTCCCAGATTTATAAATGGTTATACGACCGTAAATTCTTGTATATAATACGATTTATTATAAAATAATATTTATTATTGTTACAGAAGTCTAATTTTAATATTTATTTAATACTTTTGCTACACGATAATTTAAATTCTATTAATTTTTTTTACAAAATATCTGTATTTTAGATGGAAAAATATTGTACTTTTAGTGTCTTTTTTGTATTTAAATTAAAAAGTTGATAAAAACAAATGGCCTTTGAGAAAGAAAGTAACTTATCTTCAGAAAATTTACAAATAAAAAGGTTTTTAAGTTAAAATAAAAAGTTTAGTATGTAACATACTGATACAATTTACAGTTAAACAATATTTGACGATTCCGAATACTAATTAACGTTTATTAATTCATCAAAATCCACTTCATGTTTCTTTCTCAAAATAACGTCTTAGAGTCTCCTTCGTCATTTGAAAGAACAAAGAATTCACAAAACTCAATGGATAATCCGTATCAAATTACAAAAAAATTGTCGGATTTTAACCGACAGTGAACAATAAATAAACTACCAATCAATAAATTATATATTACTTAAAAAATGAATTTACATAAAAAATTAAAATACAAAAACTTTTCACAGATTAAAAACATTTAAATTTAAAACATAAAACGAAAATAAATTGAAAATGTTTGAAAATTACTTTATTCTAAAATATATAATTAAAAAAACGACAGAAACATTTACAAAACACAAAAAAATAATTATTTAATTAAATAAAAAATATAATAAATTCTATCAAATATAAAAGATTAATTTAATTTTATTTTAATGTAAACTTGAAAATTATTTTTAAAACATTTTAAAATAATTAATTTAATTTTTAAGAGAGTTTTATTTAATTATTTAGTTTATTTACTGATTTTCAAATTATCATGGCAAAAATGATCTGATTTTATCAATTTCCGCATATCATATTATATTTTCATGAAAGAATAAATTTTCCAAGTAGTATTAAGGCATTTTACTAACTGTTACTATAACGGTAGTTCATTCAAGTACTTTTTTGATTTATCTATCATTCTTTATATAAATAAATGTAGATAATTAATCAAAAAATTCGTTTAAGATCATTTTATCAATCTTTATCATCTGTATTGTTTTGATTAATAAAATAATTAATTAAGAAATTTCCCGTTTCACTCTTCCTTACACCTGAAGTAAGCACTACGTACATCATTTATGTTAAGAACATTGAGACAATTTTCATTATCATCTTTATTATTATCACTTTTGGAGTCATTACAACTCACTGTTTGACATCGTTCTAATTGATTTTTTAATTTATATTTTTAATCATGATTATTCGATCAATTTTTTTCTAATTCTTTTTAAAATATTTAATTTCTAAAAACATTAGTTAAAAATAATAATTTTAACTATTACTTTATTAAAACTCAGAATAATAAAAAGATTATAAATTGTTAAAAATGAATTTTATTTAAATCTAAGTAAATGATTTTCTTTTTGTTTTTTAAAAAAATATTAAACTTAATTTTAATTGTTAATTTTAAAAATATAAACTTATCAAATTGTTATTTTAATTATGTTTGAATAATCAATCATTGTAAATATACAAAAAATACCAATTGTCATTTGAATGGTAGAATCACCATTCTAAGGTCAGCATACTCAAATCAACATACAATATTCATACATTTATACATTCACACATCCATACAATTTAAAATATTCCTTACAATTTATAAAATTAAATATGCTCATTCTTCAATCAATAAAACCAATATCCCAATAATATGGTTTTTAAATAAACATTTTTTTAAATAAACATAAATTTGTTATCCTTTCATGAGTCTCAACTCAATAATTGACTTATTCCTTAAAGCTCTATTACATCCTCAAAGATTTTCGGCAAACCAAATGACAATATCGTATGCGATGTCTGGGTGGATATAAAAAATACAGTAAGGAAAACGCCTAAAGTCTTAATCTTCCTGAAAAAATGACAAATAAAGTAGAATGTATAAATTTTATTCATTTTTGTAGGATAATAATGACAAGTTGAAAAATTACTCTAAAAAAACTATTATAATTTAAAATCAAATATTAAAGTGTTACAACAGTTTCCGGATTTTTATAATATCAATGTTTAGAAAAACAAGAAATGTTAAAAAGTAACTATTAATTTTCAAAGTTAAGATAATTGTTTTCTTTTGTATGGAGGTCCATATTCTTGTCAACTGCTTGATTCCATGTCGATATATTTTTTTAATTTTTATGTTCAAAACTTGTTGCTTTTATTTTTTGCCTTCTCGGACTGTTATCTTCTTAAAAAGGGAATTATCGTCCAAGAAAAGTAATATTCAGAAGATACGAGATCCAAACTGTATGATGAATGAGAGAGGACTTTAATACCCGAAAGCCTCTGGATCTCCTTTAGAGTTGTCCTTGCAGTATGCGTTTAGGCCTTATTTTACAGAAATAATGCCATATTTAAATTGACCTACACCAAGTAGGGTGCACTGAAAACTTTATGAGTTTCATCCAGAGATTAAAACTAGAAATTAACATCGATTTAATGATTTTACAAAACGATTCCAAAATGTAGTATTCGAAATTCAACCAAAAGCACTGCATAACCTTTTTTAAAAGCTCTTTGAACAACTGGGACAACTGGCTTACCCTGCATCAAGTATTGAGTACCTTTCTATAGATTCTTGAAGTAAATCCATTTCTTATCTCAAGTCACAATTTATTTCAAGAACTGTGAATCCCGATAATTAACTAGGAATCATTGACAGATGTCTATGTGACTTTGTACCTGTGCTTCAGTCAATTCATACTTGTTACAGCCCTCGTCCAAAATGTCCTTTCACCTTTTAATGTCATTATTTCCACCCATCTCTATTTTAATTTTTAGAAAGCAAAGTGTTTATTCTTTTTAATTGTTCTTTTTATTTTTTATTATTATTTTTCTTTCGATCATTACACGATTCATTTATATAACATCTTGTAAATTAATGTTCATTTTCGATCTGTTCTAATGAATAGACACAAAAAGTTTCATAACCACTAGCAACAACTCTGTAACTAGGGAATGCAAAACCGGTGTAAAAGCAGCGAATTTTATAGTGAATAAATTAAATTAGTTTACTCGCTGATTTTACCATTAGAAATAATTATCGTATGACAAAAAAACTAAGTTGATCAAAAAACAAAAAAAGACAAAATTTTTAACAACTCTTTAATAAAAAAAATAAACAATACATTAATCACAACCGCGAAACCGAACAAAAATTCTCATTATAAGTCGTCGGTAATTCGGTAATTAGTCATAATTTTTTTATCGACCATTTTTTTTATTGATTTTTTTTAATTTCAATAGACGAATATTCTTCTCATTATTTTAAACAAATGACAACTTATCATTTCTCGGGGACAATGAACCCGGTAACTTAGGATTGAAATAATTTATATCAGGGGAAACATTTAAAACTGATTCATCGGTTAAAAAAAATTATCACTAAAATACGTCTGGCATTTTTTTGCATTCTCTCGGATAACTTGTTTCGTAAATTGTACAATATGTTTTCGCAATTCCCTGTGTTAGATTTTTCGTCTTTCGTATCATTTAATGAGTTGGTAACGGGATAATTGGCTTTAGATCTCTTTTTTCTTTATTTTCTTTGACCGAATAGAAACAGATTTATTTAACAAAGTCAAATGAGATATTTATGTATTTATACTTGGAATCACAGGAGGAAAAAATGTAATATGAGAACAATCACAACTAAATAAAAGTCCTTTAAGTTTGTATTTGACATTTAATTGCGAATATTCTGAAAGTTTTCATAAGACAATGCATTAGTGATGCTGCTAATAATTAGTTTCTAAATTGAGGCAATATTCGACGATGAATTTTTTATTTGATACTATCGTCAGATAAATAAATAAATAAACAAACAAACGTTCGAAAGCACAATGAACAATAAATACGCACACGTCAAACACGAAAGAAACATCAGAGCACTCGAAAGTAAATACAAAGATCAAAGAACATGCAAATAAAATAATCACACCGTGTCAGTAAGTAGGGCACTACAACCGGTATTTCGGTATTTTCAAAATCGCAATACCGGTATATTTTTTTTATTTAAAAAATGCACATTTAAGTTTAGATATGGACGATTTCCTGTTGAAATCTATGGGTCAAATGAAAGATTAAACCGTTCATTTTGTTTAATAATGCTTTCCAATTCTTTATTTGTTTGGATTTTTATAGTCTAGTACAGTTTTTTAACGTATGTGGTAACTCTGGCAATTTGAATCCTGAAGCCTCAAAAACTTTTTTTAAATCCTTGGATGTTACAAATTTTGAAAAGGGAAAGCCATCTTTTGCCACCATTCGAGATATGACAGCTTCCATTGTGTCCTCATTTTCATTAGTGAAAATATTGGTAATTTTTTTTAACTCCGTTAGAACTTGGTTGTATGTAAGTTTGTGGTTTTCTTTTCAATAAATTGATTTGGTGAATTCCTTTTAAATGCGTTCTCATTCCACTCGTGCTATCACAGTCAGCTTTTATAAGTCACCCACAAATTTTACATTTGGCATTTGGGCCACCTTTCTCTTTGAGGAAATAATTCCAAGGATAGTTTTCCTCAGATTTTTTTTCATCCAAAATCGCAGCACTCATTTTTCTAACCCTGTAAAAAAAGTATATGTAATATTTTTATTTTGCTATTAACAGAAACCATAAAAAACTTACATCCATAACACAATTTCTTTTAATTAATAAAAAAAATTTAATTAAAATTTCACCAACTTAATTGCAATTTGAAAATACATTAATAAAAACTGAAAATAAAGAAATTTAGAAAATCTTAGATTTGGAAAACGAATTTAGTTAACTTAACAATAACTGCAGATTACAAATTTATCCTTTATATTTATCAATAACACAATTTCTTTTAATTAAAATTTCACAACTTTATTTTTAATTTATTTTAATCAACACTTGTAACCAACACTATTAAGAGCACCAACATTGGTTTTCGAACTTTTATTTTCAATACAATTTGAATTGCCTTTTGGACAACTCTCAGCAAAGCTTTCGTAATTCGACATCGTTCTAAATTGACAAGTTTTAGTTAATGTTTTTTTAATAAACAAATTCGAACAAATTTTTCATTATTTTTAGATTTTATTTTTAAAGATCTAATTTTGTAATTTTAGCAATAATTTTATCTACATATTAATTTTATTTAAAAAATAAAATTATGTAAAGAAAGAATATTTATTTAATTTAAAACTTATTTAAAAGATATTTACTTTATTTAAATTTTTAATATGAAAATTTGAACCGATTTGATATTTTTAAAGTTTTTTAAATATCTTATGCTGTACTTTAAAATGCAAATTATACTCGAATAATTATTTATCGTGAACATCCAAAATATCAATTTTCCATCTGGGTGGGAGAAATACATTTCCAAATACTGAACTCAACATACAACATTCAACATACCAAATTTAAAATATTCCTCACAAATACTAAACAAACACTAAACACTAAGCTAAAACACGTACTTACGATTTGAAAATTTTTCAAAAGTATTCTAATTTATGTCACATTTCTTAGCATACAAAAATAATAAGCAGAGATAGAGTTAAGGTACAGTTAAGTTAACAGTAAAACTAATGTTACATATTCTTAAAAAATAAAGGAAAACATAAAATTTGCAAAGTGAGCTATGAAAAAATATAAAAATAATCAATACAAAAATATTTGCTTCAGTTATGGAACGATGATAAATTTTTAAAGTTAATATTTTGTCATATTTATAATAAAAAGAAAAAAAACATTTCATTTAGTTTTTGTAAATTTCATTTTCTTCATTATAAGCTGAAAGTTGCTCTGATTTCATTTACAAAAAATATATTTAAAAGATGAAAAAAAAAATTTTTTTTATTTTTTAATAAAATTTTTTAAAAAAATATCATTGTAAATTGGAATAATTTCTTACAAACCTCCGATAAATAATATAAGTTTTTTACAGTTTCCGTACACTTTGAGCCCACTTTGAAGGTTATGCAGTCTAAATAAATTAATTTACATTTCCTAATGACCCTTTTCCAATCTCCATTATTGTCAAAAGAAAAAATAAGTAATTTTATTTTTGCACGCAGTTTATTAATTTTGTTTCGTTAATATTTTAAATTATGATTGCTCAAAAAAAAACAATTTGCAGCTGCGATTTTGTTTCTAACTCAAAATGAAATCGGACTCAAAACTCTCTTCTCATTCTCCCATTTAACTGTCGACAACTAAGAATTATATCACAACAAATTTTAAAGAAATATTTCGAAAATATTTCTTATTTTTTTTATTATTCATAAATGGGAAAGTTATTAATTTTATTTTTTTGTCTATTTAGTGATTTTAAATAATCAAATTTTCATTGAAAATCGACAAATAATATTAATTTTGTAAATTAATTTTTGAAAATAAATTATACTGTTTCAATATTAAATTATTAATATTCTCATCCTTTTATTCCCATTGATATAAGAATGATTAAAGGGAGACTGATTTACTTGTTTCCATCCTCATTGACTTTTGTATTCCTATTCGAAGGATATTCACTTTCATTTGATAGAAATTTCATTTTTATTTCAATAAAAAAAGATAAATATTTTTTTTGATTTATTTAAAATCGCAGATTTAAATATTAATGTTTTATAATAATTTAAAATTTTAATAATTTATCAATTCAAAAATATATATTAAGAAAAATTAAATAAATTTCCAAGAAATTATTTTTTTTAATTTGGAAAGTTATTAATTTTAGTTTTTATAAAATGACACGAACTATGTGATTAATATTAATATTTTTTTTAAATAAGTACTTTTAATCTCTATTAAATTATTATAAGTATTTCGTGATCTACTGTTAAACTGCTATCACAACCTTTGAAGAAATTTGTGAAACAAGATTTTGATACCCTCCATACTTTGAATATAAATGTCTTTTTAGTAGAATAAACATCTCTTTGGAAGAAAGGACTGATAAATCACATTAAGTAGTCCATGGAATATTTGTAAATCACCTGATGAAACGTTATGTGTACTCTGTTTGAGTTCCAAATGAACTTTCTATTTAACACATAAAACTGAGGTGAACTGAAGCAGTGTCAATTATAAAAAACGTGTGCTGTTGGAAAAAGTAGAACGTAAGTAAGCTATGAAAAACGGATTTTAAAATAAGGTTTTGTAATAGGAGTGTTGTTCAGCTGAAAATGCCTACTTTTCTGTGAAATTGTCGTTGTAACAGTTGGAGGTAAGACTTCAAAATATTGCTGAAGCTTTAGAAGTTTCAATATTCCAGGCAGAGATTCTACAACAGGTGGTCCATTTTGAATAATACAACCTCAGAATTTCACCCACATCCGATATTTACGTTGTGAGATAGTGTAAGATGCACTTACAGAATCTCGATTACCACAAAGCACATAATAGTAAAGAGACTCACCAAGTAATAACTATTTCATCGCTTAAGAAGACATCACACTTTCTAACAGAGAACCAACTTACAAGTTTGTTGCAAATTTCTTTTCATTAAAGTTAAGAAATTGCATTGTTTGATAAGTTTGCAGTTCAGAACTTCTGAGAATTATTCGTATATCGTTCCACCACCATTGTTAAAGCTTAATTAATACTGGCGATTAAGGGACCATATATTCCGTCTGAGCTGAAAGACTTTGATATCGATACCATGTTCAGTATGTCAATGATATACCACTATTTGAATATTTCAATTATACACCAGACAGTTCGTCATGAGGTTATAAGTTATCTGACAAGAAGGATAGATGGCATATGTAGCATCTGATGAATCATTTACGGTCTCTAAGGCTGAGTAAAGTTTTGTAGAGTAATTGTGGAAAAATATTTCTCAATCTCAATAATTTTCGGTCATACCAAATGTATTTTTTTTCTAGTACTCAAAAGTTTTAGTCCGAATGAAATTTGATTTTAAACAAATGTCATCTACTTCAAAATATTTTAAGAGCACTGGTTAAGCATGCTTATTTTTAGTATATTGTACTTTTATTACTACACATAGTGTTTGGTATAGTCCAAAGGTTGCTATAGAGTTGAGACTGACCGATGGTAGCAGAGGTATAGCGTTGGATTTCGTCACAAACAATCGATAAAGATTAAATTGTTGTCCCAAAATTTCGTTCTAAAATACTAATTCGCAAAAAAATCGATAACTTATCTTCGAAATGGCACCAATCGTAATTGAAATTGTACAGTTAAAAAATTTCATTCAAATTCTGCAAGGAAAATTCTTATAAATATTAGTTTCGTTAATCCGACAAAAGTAATATAAAAATTGAATTTATAAAAATAAATTCGGAAATTTGATTAACATTCGTTTATAAATCATATCATTGTCGATCGTTGTAAATTTATAAAACAATCAGATATTGAAAAATTCAAGAAAAGGGAAATGAAAATTCACTTGTAATTTCGAAATCACAGAATACTCGCTTCAATTGGTTAACCAATCACAGCGAGTTTGTGTGGCAATTTTTCTGCGAAGCAATGTGGCAACCTCAGCGCGTTTTTCTGCCATGCGTTTACAAACAGATTTCTAAGTATCAAAGGTTAATTTAAAAAGAATGACAATACTTTACTTCTCTAAATCAAACATATCAGGTGAAGTTCCTTAAATGTAGTCGTAAAGTCAATGGACATAACCTTCACAATATATATATATATATATACATTCATACTTGTAATATCAGTTTCAATGAATAAAATAATTAAAAAGACAATTTATTCAACTTACATTGTATGATACAGACATTGTCGGATTTTGACAAGACAGATAAAGAGAGGAAAAAAACTATAAATATAATTTTAAAACTTATATTTAGAAAGATCATTGTATTAAAAAAATTTCCCATTCTCTGTTTAGAAATTATTTTAATATCCAATAAATCACTGATAAATATAGAAGACAAATAGATAATTCATTGTATCTATCAGTTGACATTGAGAAAAGTATCTTTAATAAGAATTGATGAACATATTTAAAAGATTAAGAACACTTTAATTTTTATTGAGATTGTTTTATATAAAGGTCAAAAGAAATTAATAGAATTTTAAATTTTAAATAATATTTTTTATTTTTTGTTTAAAGAAATACCCTTTTGGTGTTTTGGTGAGGTATAATAAACCATGCTTAATAAGACAAATGGTTCTTCAAAAAATACTATGCATAAAATCATATTTCATCAAAACCTCTAAGCCATGTGAAGATATATAAGTATTTAATAAATCGAAAGACAATTTTATTCATCAAAATTCGTCTGAATCTGTTGAACAATAGTTTGAAAGCATGTTCTGTTCTCAAAATTAATAATTAGGGTTCACGCATTTAAATGATTAATGTGAAGTAAAACTTAGTTCACTCAAAACCTGGACTCCTCAAAGCTTGCGTCAGAGGTAAGGATTGTCACTAAATATATTAACATTGAACAATTGATGGTTAATAATACTATTAGGTTGGTCGAAAAATAATGGCGGTTTTTGAGCTTTATCTACTTTGATGTGTATATAAGTTTAAATGCATTAGTGTTAGATATTATTTGAAATCTTATGCCTAGCTGTATATTCCTATAGCCATTATTAACATATTGCTGTTATTTTTTAGAATATTTACGGTGCTAAATTAATATTGGAAAAAATTAAAATTCGAGCAATTTTCTTGTAAGAATTTAAACTGGGTCGTAAAACAGCAGAAACGGCGATGGTTCCGAAAATTTTCTGATGGATATGAAAACCTTGAAGATGAAGAAGGTCGTGGTCGTCCAGTTGCTGTGAACAACGACAATTTGAGGACAATGGTAGAAACAGATCCCCGTACAACAATCAGAGAACTTGCAGATGGGTTTTGGGCATTAGTCATTCAACAGTCCTGGATCATTTAAAACAACTTGGAAAAATCAAGAAACTTGATAAATGGGTTCCACATGATTTGAATGAAAATCAAAAGAAACGACGCTATGAAATTTGTTCTGCCAATCATCTTCGCAATAAAAACGATCTATTTCTTGATCGTATTGTTACCTGTGATGAGAAATGGATCTTGTATGATAACCGACGACGATCTGCACAGTGGTTGGACAAAGATGAAGTACCGAAACACTTTCCAAAACCGAAACTAACACCCGTAAGGTTATGGTGACAGTTTGGTGGTGTGATGCTGGAATCATCCACTATAGTTTCTTGAATCCGGGTGAAACAATCACAGCGGAGAGGTACTGTCATAAAATTGAAGAAATGCATAAAAAATTGAAAACCCTTTGTCCGGGATTGGTCAATCGAAAAAGTCCCATCCATCTTCATTATAACGCTAGACCTCATATTTAAAAAGTGATTCTTCAAAAGCTTAATGAGTTGGGCTATGAAACCCTGCTTCATCCACCATATTCACCAGACCTCTCGACAACGGACTTCTACTTTTTCAGGCATTTGTACAACTTCCAACTTGAAAAATTTTCAAAAACCAAAATGATGCTCAAAATGCCTTTCAAGAATTCGTCGCTTCGAGAACCGATGCATTTTATGCTGATGGAATAAAACAACTTGTTTCTCGTGGGCAAAAATGTATTGATGTCAACGGTTCATACTTTGATTAATAAACTTTTGTTTCTGTGAATTTGCACGTCTTTGAAGTTTGTGTCCCAAAACCGCCATTATTTTTCGACCAACCTAGTATTAAATGAAAAATCTAAACAATATATACATTGCGTTTCCTATTATTATAAACACTAGCAGTTTTTTCCGTTATTATAATGAATTAATTACTCTTCAATTTTCTCCAATTCAGTCAACAAATTCCCCTCCAATTATTCTTCGAACTTATCATATTCAAATGATGAACAATTTCAGTCGTAAAGATGAAAGATTATTTAACGAGCAATAATAAATTTACAATTTATGAATTAATATGCGAGTGCAACTTTCTTGGGTTACTGTTTCTAATAATCTTTTTCATTTTGATTTCAAAACTTTGGCCACGACTGTACAAATAAGTTCTCACAGTTTAGGACATAAAGTTCATGTTACATCAATACAAATTACTCGTTACATTTTTTATAGTTGTGAGGAATATTTTAAATTGTTTGAATGTGTAAATGCATGGATGTTTTATGTTGATTTAAGTATGTTGAACTTAGAATGGTGATTCTCCAACCCAGATGGAAATTGGTATTTTTTTATTAAATTTAAAGTGATTGACTATTCGAATATAATTAAAATAATCATTTCCTAAGTTTATATTTTTTTAATTTAACAGTTAAAATTAAGTTTAATATTTTACACAAAATTTAAATTAAATGAATTTTTAATAATTTGATAACATTTTTATTATTTTGGGTTTTAATAAGAAACTGTTTAAATTATTATTTTTAATTAATATTTTTAAAAGTTAAATATTTTAAAAAATGACTTAGAAAAATTGATTGAATAATCATGATTAAAAATAGAAAGAAGAAAACCAATTAGAACGATGGCAATCGATGAAAGATCTTCTGAGAGTCATAATGACTCTAAATGTAATTGCAATAAAATTCAAATGAGAGTTGCCTCAATGTTCTTAATAGTAATAATACATCATTTATTATTAATAATAATAAATTTCTTAAAATATCTTTGAAATTTATCATTATTTTTGATATTAATAAACATTAATAAATAATAATAACAATAAATTTGATTCCCAAATATTCACATTGACAAATGTCATCTAAAAAGGTTTCCTCTTATCAAGACTCGGTTCATAAAATATTAATCTAAAATAATATTTTTACTAATTTAAAATTTTAAAAATAAAAAATAATATTAAAAGAAAATGAAAGTGGAGATTGATTTCTGTTTGCTTTAGATGGATTCAGTCTATCAAGTATTGTCAACTCGAGAACCAGCAATTCTGACTCAGAGAAGATTCGTGAAGATTATTCTTTCTATTCCCGATTTTATAAATTATTTTCTACTTATTGTATTAAAAGATTTTGATTTTAGTGATATATTTTAATTCTTTTTCATTGTGGCAGCATTTTCAAATGTATATGAGATACAACATATGTATATTTGTGATTAGAAAAACATATATTTTATATCGTTTCTTAATTCTTTTTTATCAAAAATCATAAATTACATCAATTTGATACACATGAAAACGTCATTTAAAGAATTTTTTATTATTATAGATAATTAATTTTGACGATATAACTAGGGCCCACGGAATTTATGGTTTTGAGAAAGAAAAAACACAACGCCGCAAATTTTGCCAAACTGCCACGCAATTAACCTAGCAGCGTTATTTTTTTTATATTTTTTTTCAGCTGTGGTAGGCTAATTCCACGTCAGTAAATAATAATTACTATTAAATTTCCGATATGAAAATTATTTAATTAATAATAATAGGATTAAATCATAGAACTTACAAAGTAATTTTATGCAATATTTGTTTAAATAACGTCTTTTTGGCGTGTTTTTAATTAAAAAATTAAAAATTTTAGTATGCCGCAGAATTTATCATTTTTGCCGCTGTAAATCGTGGGCCCTAGATATAACCGTCATCGTTAGGCCATAGAGAAATTACGAATTTTAAATCGGCTTATATGAACAAGCAGAGATTATGCAATCGATGAATAATTGCGTCATCTAAACACACTGAATAAGGCTGTCGAGAGACCCGTTTGAACATTATTATTAGGGTCTAAACATAAAATTCATTTATTTTCTTAATTATTGGAACAATTCGATAAACATTATTATTTTATTTAAAATTAAAGTAAAATGTTTTTGAAAAGAATTTTTAAAAAGTAAATATTTTTAAATATTTAAGGAATCGTGACTTAAATTTGTTGGAATAATTAGAGGTTTAAAAGTAGAATTGTAATTTATCAATCAAAAACGAATTCTAAGTACGAAAGTATATCAAAATCAGAAACGCTAAGTATATATTTATCTCCCGTCCATACTTTTTTATTTTTCATCTTGGTACACATAATATAAATCTACTTTATATTCAATTATTTAAAAGAGACATTTTGATTGATTTGATGATCTGGGGACGTGAAACATCAAAAAAGAAAAAAAATCTATTTCTTTACGTATGTCACTTCTAATAAAAGAACTTGGAAATTCTTTAATCTGTTATTTTCAAAATTTTCAAATATATTCTCAGATCAAAAAATATGTTTGTTTTAAGAATTCAAGATTTTTTTAGAGGAAAGCCAAATTTGACAAGAAATGTTTTTTGTAAGTCTTTTGCACTGATTTTCAAAACAATATTCTCAGTATAACTTCTTAGACAAGTTAGGTCAGTCATAAGAGAGCTTTTATTGAAGTTGGACAGAATCCAAAGGTTCCTCCAAATTACTTAAATTCGGATGAAGAATGTTTGGTGGAATGTTACTTTTTTGAAAAAAAACGTTTTTTGATACACATTAAATTGGAAAGAGCAATTCTTTTCAGCAGAAAAATAATCATCATTATTCGCGGGAATATATAATTTTTTAAAAACACAAACAAAATGGTTATTACAACAATTCTCAGTAGTTACATCTTAATTATTCATCTTTCTGGATTGTTGGAATTCTTTCTGGAATACTTTTTCGTGAGAGAGTATCACAAGGTAAATAACTTTTTAATATGAAAGACACGAAGGAAGAGATAAAAGAGCACAATTAAAATGGCAAAAATACGACACAAAGGAAACAAATATTCCGACTTGGGAATTAAGTGCTTATAAATAAAGAAAACATAAACAAATGAATAAGATCAATTTATGGTCCCAACCATAATAAAGAACCGAACATGAAAAAAGTTTCAAGATACAAAAGACGATCGTATAAGTTTGATCAGGTATGAGGAGTACATGAAGCCCTTTCAATCACGGAGATATGAGAAATATTTAAAATTTGGAATGTTGAATTTGGAAATATGTTCCTCCAACATAGTTGGAAAATTGGTATTTTGGATGCTCGTGATATTTTTTATACTATAATTTAATTGATACTATAAGATACATTATAATTTCAAACGATTAAAAGAAAATTCTTAATTTTTATTTGAGTAAAAAAGTAAAATTTAAATTATTCAATCGAGCAATCTAAAGTTTTTAATAGAAATCATGAAAATATTTTTTTAGGCAAATTTTTCGTTGGCAAGTATCAAAATATTGGATTTCTAGAAATGTATCAAATGATCATAAAACCATAAAATTAATTTTAATTGCGTATAATGGAAATCTTTTAAAACTACGTTGGGTACGCTGGATCTCGTGCGATCTCCGAAGTTAAGCAACCAAGGACCGCGATAATACTTATATGGGTGACCCATAGGGAAATCGATGGGGGGCATTGACTACATGTCACTAACCGCAAAAATATGAATGGTGCTCATATTTTAGAGATTAAACTTTGTTTATTTAAAAAAAAGGTTTAATATGGAAATATTAGGTGTATAACTTAGTTTTTTGGATTTTTTTGCAGAACAGACAAGTTTATTTATATGACATAATAAGTTTTATTCTAATCAAAATATTTTCCATCGTTAATTATGACTTTCGACCATCTTTCAGGCAAATTATGAATTCCATCGAAAAAAAAGTTTTGGTCTTTTGATGCGATCCATTGTTCCAGCCATTTTTTATATGTTCCTGGTTTCTGAAGTGCTGGTCCCAAAGAGCGTTTTGCATTGATTGGAACAGATGATAATCAGATGGGGCACAATCTGGTGAATAGGCAGCATGTGGTAGAATTTTCCATTTAAGTGCTTCCAACGTGTTTTTTACTTGTTTTGCGACATGTGGCCGAGCATTGTCATGGAGCAAAATCACTGTGCGCTGTTTGTTGGCTGGAATAGGACGTTTTTCCTTCAATGCATCGTTCAATTTCATTAACTGTTGTTGGTAACGTTCTGCATTAACAGTTTCATTCGAATTCAGCAGCTCATAGTACAGTACACCTTTCTGATCCAACCAAATGCACAACAACCAAATGTTTCTTTTTGCTGTTGACGTGGACGGTTCGCCGGGATGAACCCACGATTTCTTGCGTTTAGAGTTAACATAATAAATCCATTTTTCATCTCCAGTCACAATATTATGCAAGAACGACCATCTTCGTTGTCTTGTAAGCAATGAATTGAATATCAGTAATCAACTTTCAATGTTGGCTTGATTCAATTCATGTGGTATCCATTTTCTTTCTTTTTGAATCATTTTCATAGCATATAGACGTTTACTTATGGCTGCTTGAGTAACATTTAACTGTTTTGCAAGCTCTTTCTCTGTTTGAGTAGAATCTTCCTTCAGTAATGATTCCAAATCTTCATCTTCGAATCTTTTTGGTTGACCGGAACGCTCTTTGTCAATTACGTCGAAATCGCCACTTTTGAAACGTTTATACCAGTTCTCGCAAGTCTGTTGAGTTGGTGCATGTTGACCATAAGTTTCTTCAAGAAGCCGAAAACTGTCTGCAGCTTTTTTCTTT
>MQRK01222840.1:15264-25273 GCA_001938485.1 Girardia tigrina | reverse complement strand
TTGATAATTAAAAAATATTACTTTACTGTTAGATGTTTTTGGCACTTCTTTTGAATTAAAAGAGTCACATATTTTCTTTAAATTTATTTTATCACAGTTTTTTTGAAAGAGTTTAAATATCCAATTTAACAAAAGTTATTTTTTTATGCTCAGAAACATTTTATAAAATTTTCATCAGTGTAAATTGTAATTATTTATATGATATTATTTTATACTTATTATTTATATTATTATATACTTATATTAATTTTAAAATTTTAATTTTCTAAAAATTTCTTTTTTTCAAATATTTATTCATATAAAATTATTTCCAAGTATTTAAAGTCTTAATCATTTTTCAAACTTTTAAATTTCTTTTATTTCTTACAACGTATTTCCTCATTAATTTTACACTTTCTGTGATTTTAACGTTTGGTTTTCTAAAATTTTTATTTCTTCCCCTAAGATCGGACGTTGGTAGCAGAGCTGCGCGTGTAAATCAGGAGCTCAGAGTTGTCAGAGTTGAGCACGTTGTTTTTTCATTTTCATCAGTATTGTTTTGTACATTACAATTCTTATCAATAAGTAATTTAACTATTTCTTCGTTTCCTGTTCGACAAGCAATATGAATTGGTGTCTCACCTACCTCGTTTTGTTTGTCGAAATTACAATTCTTATCAAGAAGTAATTTAACTATTTCTTCATTTCCAATTTTACAAGAAATATGAATTGGTGCATCGCCTAATTGGTTTTCATGGTCGACCTTATAATTCCTATCAATAAGTAATTTAACTACTTCTTCATTTCTATATTCACAAGCTACATCACAAATCTAAATCCTAATATCTACATCACACAACATTTTTTTATAAAATATTCCATAAAAATACATTTTATTTTTAATCATTAGAAAATCGCAAAAAAATAAAATACCGCTTTTAAAAGTATTAATTACAAACGTTTAAAATGAATAAATAAAAATTTGCATTTTTAAAATAATTAGATCGTCACTGATTTTAGTTTTATTATCAACTGGAATCACATCTATCTCACGAATATAGTGTGGAGAACTGTTGGCGAGTTTCTGGGCACTGAATATCACAATTGCATAATTTCTCCGTCCGCGAATCAAAGCGTCAATTCGAAACAAGCACTTCCACAATTTTGTCGCCAAATATTGTTCGATTGCCGACTTCAAATCGCATATTGTGCTCGTTTCCAATAGAAATTCGTTGATCGTTCTCCGACGCGGTTTATCAATTTGATTTGATTGAGATTTGATTCGGTTGTCAGGAATGATCGATGACGACGCTTATATTTTATTCGAGTTATTTCTCAATAATTTCCGATCGGATTTATCGGAACTCGATTCAACGAGCGAATCATTACTGTCTGATTCGACAATAAATTTACTTAATTTTGAATCGATTTTCTTGATCAAATGACCGTCTTTAATATCGAAATGTACGATTACCATTGGAGAGTTTCTTTCGATCTTCTCGATTTGGTCGATTACTTGATGGGCTCTACTCAAATTCAAAATGAATATTTACACGCCCATATCGAATTTGTTGCTGAAATCTATGACCCTTTGAGCCTGATTTTTTAAATTTAATTCAAAATTTGAATCATCATCACTATTTATTGTTTTGGTCAATTCATACTATTGGGTTCTTGCTCAAAAGATATAATCATGAACACAAAAATTTATTTCTATAACAATTTGAATTTTTTAAACAAATATTTTTTGAGGAACTTTAGCACTTTCTTTTTATACAACCAATAAAAATTATAAATAAAAATAGAGATAAATAAATTGTTGTCAGTATAGTTTTTTACAAATTAAAATTGTATATTTTTTTAATAAAAATTATAGTGAATTAAAATTTTGTCACAAAGATTTTGTTGCGTCTTTTATTAATTTTTCAATTTTATGGTACATTTAAATTTACCTGTTTCTCAATAACATTTTCCAAAATAAAATTAAAATCGCATTTTTCATTTAAGTCGATTTAATGGTTCTACAATTATTTTTTTTAATTTCAATTACCATTTCTAAAAATAAAATTATAATTACATTTTCCAAAATAAAATTAAAATCGTATTTTTCAATTAAGTCGATTTATTTGTTTTAGGATTATTATTTTTTTTTAATTCCAATTACCATTTCCAAATTATAGTTACATTTTATCTACTTTGATTTAAAAGTTACGAAAATAGTTTAGTTTACTTTTATTTCTCAAATAAAATATCAAACTTTTTATATTATTTCGATTAAATATTTTCATCAAATTTGAAATTAACTTTTTTTTGTTTATAATAAATCTTTTAATAAACCTACCGTAAAATTTATTTTATTTCTTACTTAAAGTAATTTTTACATTAAATTTCTGAAAATCTTATTTTAACATATTTATAACAATATTTTACAAAATGTAATTGTTTATTTAATAATTTGATAAGATTCAAAAATTTTATATTTTATGAACGCTCCCAACATCCCCCCCGTTTTTGAAATTTTTGAATTTTTCCACATTCCTTATTATTTGTTTATCATTTTCATCTTTGAGTCTATAACTCCTCTCATGAATCTGTTCAATAATTTCGCAAGGTCCTTCAAATCTATCGTCGCCTTTCTTTCTTATTTCTTTCATAATCAAAACCTTATCACCCACTTTATAAGTTGCTCGCGTTCCCGTTTCCACTGGTTTGTTTTCTCTTTTATCATCTGTCTTAAGTTCTCTCGGTCCGTTTTACTGTCACTGTACCATTGTTGTCTGTCTATTTTCCTCCGAAATACTACTTCTGCTGGACTACACCCTATCGTTTTCTGTTTTGTAGCGTTTATTGCAAATTCTACCTCTGGTAATATGTCTGCCCAACTCATGTAGTTTCTCTCTTTAAGGCTTGCTTGGATGAACTCCCGAATAGTTTGGAATTGCCTCTCAATTATCCCATTGATATTATGGTGATATGGACTTGAAAAGATCACTTTAAAAAAGATAATGCCCCTTGCCTCCAACATTTCTTTAACTCTTTTCGATTCAAAACTTTTACCACAATCGAAATATATCTCTTTTGGTGCACCGAATTTTAGTATCCACTTTTGTACTATGGTTTGTATAATCGTTTCTTCGTCCTGCCTTTTAATAGCTGCCAAGCTTATATATTTGCTGAACTGGTCTATAATTCCGAAAATGTACTTCTCTCTTCTTATTGTTTCGTTCCACGGTCCACAAATGTCTATGTTTATCTTTTCGAATATTTCTGCAGCTGTTATCCTTACATTTTCTTCCTTTGATTTTGTAGTTTTTGTCTTCGTTTGTTGGCATTTTTCTTCTTCCATATCGAATTTGTCTCTCAGGTATTTGTATACCTTTTCGGTGCCTGCGTGGCATAATAATCTGTGTGTTTGAATAATTAGCTCATTCCGTTTTTCTTTAGGTATCCATTCTTTCTGTCCTGCTCTTGTTTGGCTTCTTGTAGTTACCGCTAATAGCCTGGTCTTGTTTTTCCCCTTTTTAGCTTCTTCATATTCCATTTGGCACTGAGTACACGTTTCGCAATTTTGTCTAGATAACATATCCGCGTTGCCATGTAATTCCCCCTTTCTGTATTCTATTTCAATATCAAGACTGCTTAAATAGTTCATCCATGTTTGGAACAGAGCAGTTAACGGTTTTTTTGTTTGAAATATGAAAGTGATCGCTTTATGGTCTGTTGGTAATTTAAACTTCTTTCTATACAAATATGATTGAAATGCTGAGAGAAATAAAAAATCGCTAAAAGTTCCTTCCTGTTTTTGCAGTACCCTCTTTCATGCACCGACTTTGTATGTGATCCATATGCTATAACTCTTTCTCTACCTGAATCGTCTATCTGTGATAATACTGCCCCTATGTTGTCGAGACTAGCATCCGTAGAATAGATATAAATAGATGTAAATAAAAATATGGTTAGTATAGGTTTTTACAAATTAAAATTGTATATTTTTTTAATATAAAAATATAGTGAATTAAAATTTTGTCACAAAGATTTTGTTGCGTCTTTTATTAATTTGATATTATTATAAATTTATATTTTATTTATATTTTTATTTATTATAATTTGATAAGATTCAAAAATGTTATATTTTATGAACGCTCCCAACACATACAAAGTTGGTAAATCATTTATATTCATTATGAAATCAGGATTCTCAAGAGATATATAAGATCATTATCTAAAGGTACTCCATAACATTTAAATTTAGAGATATTTTTTTAATTTTGACTGGAGACCTTTTCCATCTATGTATTCACTATGACAAGACAAACAATCCGGTACAAATTTCAAATGATATTCATCACACAATTTCTTATTGATCACAGATTCGGCAATATCAATCATTTTCATTGATCATTTGATAAACATTATTATCGATTTATATTTATTCGTTTTTTTATATCACAAATAAAAAAAAATGATTTCCAAAACACTTGTAAAAAATGAATTTATTAATTTCAAATCCCGTTACGAATTCTTTTATTCTTTATTAAATAAAAAATAGTGATTGAAATTTACAGACATTGAAAAATTGACCTTTTTATAACATTTCAAAGAATTTAAAAATTGTTTTATTTTTAATCGATCAATATCGATTGCAGAAAATTGTTCACAATATTTTTTTATTTTTTTTAGTTAATTGATTATTGTTAATTGTGACGAATGTGACAACATTAAACATACACAAATTCACCACACATACACGCACCAATCAGAATCAACCATCTGCAAACACATTCAAAAATATGCAATACACGTTCACCAAACTCCTCTCATTGGAGATTTCAAATACACAAAGAACAATGATCTCACACACTTATTACAAAATAAAATAAAAAAACTCTTTGTTTAAATGAATCAACTGCTCTGTAACCAATGACTCTTGAATTTTTGAATTTATTTGATTTTCAAAGCAATTTGCTTGTTGAATTGGTCTCCGATTTGTAATTAGAAAATAACGATTGTCGTTTAATTGAAATCGAAACTGAACCCAACAGAAGCCGAACATCATTGTTTAAATTTAATTAAAACGGAAAAAATTAAATTAATTTTCAATCATCACAAAACTTTATGAACGTGATGATTCATATTTATATATTTATGTATACTTATATATTTTTATTTAATTATTTAATTTAATTAAATTTTATTTAACTTTTTATTTATTTTAATTATTTAATAATTATTTTAATTTTCTTTAATTAATTATTAAATTATCTTAATTTAATTATTTTTCTTTTTTAAATTATTGTTTGGGTTCAGTCAAAGGGTCAAGGCAATCGCAGCGCGACCAACGACAACATTAAACTCAGAAATTCATTCAAACTACAATCATAACAAACTAATTTCAGACATGAATATTTATCTTTGAATAAAAGAGTCTCTCAGATTAAATAATTTAAAATTGTATCAACCTCTGTGAATTACACAATTTTATTAACACCAATCAAATACAAACTTTTAATAAAATAAATTATGATAGGAACTGATTTAACATCTTTTTTGAAAGTCTTAAAGTCTTAAGTTTCTTTAAGAGAAGATTTATTAGTACGTAATTTATAAAATGAGAATTCAAAAGTAATATTTATTTAATTCGATTTATTGAATTTTATTATCAATTTAAAATATAAAATAATTTTTGTAAATTAATAATTTCATATTATTCTAATTATAATTTCAGGTAAATTTATTAAACCGTTTTTTGATTGGTTTAAAAAATTGAAATAATATTTATTCGGTTGATTTAATTAACATTAATTAATCTAAGATTACCAAAATTATTATTAAAATGAACCGTAAATATTTAAAGATTGGATTTATATTAGTTACAATATTGAATTATGTTTTATGTTTTAATATTACAAATGATGGAGGATACACAGCAAAATTTTGTTTGAATAAATCTGATAATTTTACACAAATAGAGACTCTGAGTAGTAATTACGACTTTATATCTTGTTCGATATCTCATTATATGTGTCGATCTGGATCTATTTACTACTGTACAATACCTTGTGGATTTAAGGCCAAAAGACTGAGTGTTGATGGATTCATTCATAAAATACAATGGATAGATAAACCGAAATTCAAATTGTCAAATGACAGATCAAAGTATTTTTCTAATCACAATTTAAAAATCAGTATTGAATCAGAATCTTTACCTATGTTGGATCACGATCAAATTCATATTTTATTATCTCATAATATTTCTTGTTCAAATAAAAAATTTCTCGAAAGATCGATAATTTGTAAATTAAATGTACCTTTGATCGAGTCAGATCACACAGAAAGAGTAAAAGTGAGTATACAATACGGATTGAAGTGTAACCAGCCACAAAATTTGGGATATATTTCAGTTAGAAATAATTTCAAGTCTCAAAATAAAATTATATCTCATTTGTTCTTTTACATCATAATTCTTATCGTCTTTCCGATGATTATTATATTAATTTTCAATAAAATATTGAAGAAAAATCAGAACGAAGAAACAAATAAAAATAAAAAACAATTTGAAAATAAATTATTTTATAATTTTCAGAGGAATGGTACGAGTTATATTTACTGTATTTTATATGTTATATTTTATTTAATTTCATTAATAAGCATACTGTGTAAATACAAATATTATATTTATACATAAAGTTTATTTTTAACTTGTAGAAAATATAAAAATGCTTCATTTGATAATTAAAAAATATTACTTTACTGTTAGATGTTTTCGGCACTTCTTTTGAATTAAAAGAGTCACATACTTTCTTTAAATTTATTTTATCACAGTGTTTTTTAAGCCAAATTTTAAATAAACATATTTTTTTAAAAAAAATGATAAATTTTTAATTTTAATCGATAAAAAAATAAAATTATTTGTATTTTTATTTAACAATTTTAACGAGTATAAATACCCAAAAACTTTTATTAATATTTCATACAAATAGACATTTTATAGAAATTTTATAAAATAGATATTATTTTATACTTATTATTTATATTATTATATACTTATATTAATTTTAAAATTTAAATTTTCTAAAAATTTCTTTTTTTCAAATATTTATACCTATAAATATCCTTCCAAGTATTTAAAGTCATAATCATTTTTCAAACTTTTAAATTTCTTTTATTTCTTACAACGTATTTCCTCAATAATTTTACACTTTCTATGATTTTAAAGTTTGGTTTTCTAAAATTTGTGTTTGTTCCACGGAGATCGGACGTTGGTAGCAGAGCTGCGCGTGTAAATCAGGAGGTCAGATTTGTCTTGTTGAGCACATTTTCTTTTCATTTAATAGATAATTAAAAAGTACAAAAATATAAATTCGAGAAAGTTTGTTCAATTTAATAATCGTTTTGGTCCAACACAAAATATATCAATTTGCTTTTAACAATACGAATTCATCAGATCGTTTTTACTAACACAAATATATCAGATCTTACAATCAATATCTTCTTCCAAAAATAATAATGATAATCGTAAATTTGCAAAAGCCAAATAATATTTGTTTCAAATTATTCAAAGTAAAATTAAATATTGAATTTGCACCGAACAATTTTATTTTAAAATAAAGTTTAAAAAAAAATCTTAACAAATAAAATTTTGATAAAATATAATCGTTCTTTATGCGATCGTATTTAGCTAGTAATGTTTTATTAGAATTGAATTGTAGAAAACTCGTATTCTTGGTTTGATTATTTTTTATTTTGAAATTTGAAACGCTCAAGGCTATTGGCATCTGTAAGCGTTCTCCTTAAAGGTTGAATGGTATGAACATATGTTTTTTACTCTGAAAGATGATATTTTCAGATGAGGCTTTCTCTCGACAACAGTTAATTTTACAAGATGTTTGGGACTTGTTTCATTTTGGCTTTTAGGTATATTTATTTCTATTTTGAGTATTTAATTTTCTTTTTTGATTTCTTCACTTTTATGCAGCAAGTATTTAAGATTGTGTGAATTTGTGAAATTTTAGAGTCCTGAAATTAAATATATTAAAAAACATTTAAATAGATTAATACCTTACTCTTCTAAAAATAAAATATAAAAAATATACATATTTAAAAAAATCAAAATGAAATGTGGTGATTAATCCCTGCATAATGTCACTATCGTTGGAGCTCAATTCTCAGGGACTCAAGGTTGTTATTAGGGAATAAAATGTATTATAGTATCACTTATTTACTAATATTTAAATTAATATAAATAATATTATGATTATTTCATCAGTTATTATTATTATATAATAATAATAATTATTGTTGTTGTTATTATTATTATTTATGTATTATTATTTTTTTGAATTATTGTTATCATTAGAATTATTGATTTATTACTACTTGTTTTGCTGTACTTTTATTAATATTATTATTAATAAAATTATTATTACATTATATATAAAAAATTAAATATAATATATATACAATATAAAAAAAACAGAAAAAAATCTTACCTTAAATTTTGAGAGTGGATATGAAAAATAATTTGGGCAATTATGCCAAGTAATTTTATTAATCTTGAGCAATTAAGCTCAAAACAAAAATAAAAAATAGGCAATTGAGCCCAGATCAAAAGGAGCGTCGTAGTGTTAATGGACAATAAATTTGAAACAGTTAATTTAGCCAAATTTTAAATAAACATATATTTTTTAAATAAATTGATAAATTTTTAATTTTAATTGATTTTAAAATAAATAAAATTATTTGTTTTTTTATTTAACAATTTTAACGGGTATAAATACCCAAAAACTTTTATTAATATTCTATACAAATAGACATATGAAAATCATTGAGAAAGTAAAATTCATTATTGTTGAAAAGAAAATTATTAATAGATAACTACAAAATATTTGGAATCCTCCATAGTTATACATTGTATTCTTACGAAAGAATTTGATGATTCAATTGAATAAAGTTTTGAATTAGAATTCCTTTAAGTCTTTACTATTATTGATAATTTGAAAATAATTTCCGGCGAGATTCATTTGGATTGAAACCTCAAAAAAGGGATTATCCAATTAATATACTTATTACAAAGTTGAAAGAAATTTTTGAAAAGGAATCAGACATTTACAATTTGAAAGAGTGTTTTTAAAGTATTTAAAGAAAACGTTATTTCGAATACCCAACACATATTTATTTTTTTCTAGTTTCTATCCATTTTATTCCCTCCTCATGTACAGGATGTATAATTTACTTTATTTTTTTGTTCATTTTATTTATGTCATTATTTATTTATTATCAATTAGGTGTTCGTACAGAATTTGTCAAGAAAGTTTAGAAAAAAAGGAAAAGATTACTTAGTAAATAGGATTATATTATATTTTTATCACAGAATTTTTATTTTTTGAATCCAATATTCCCATATTATCATTTATGATAATTAATATTAGAATATAAAAATTAAAAAATCGATCAATCATCGAATTGCCAAGCAATTCAAATAATACGTAATTCTACAAAGAATTATTTTCTTCGACATTATTCCTAGTTCTAGCAACTTATTTTTAATCAGAATAATTATTATCAGAAATATCAACGAAACTAATTAATAGAATAATTTCCCGAAATGGAAGGGGAGAAAAGTTGTAGCAAATAATCTATTTGGATATTACAATGAAATATTCCATCAATTTTGAATAATAAAGATCTGAGAATTAATCCGTATCTATATTGAGTAATATAACAAGTAACTTTTGGTACATTATTGAATTATTGATAAACTTAATATTTTTTTCTAATTGTGATCCGAATTAATTAATACTGCAATATTTTTAAATCTTTCCGTTGTCGTTCGTTTACTATTTTTAATATAGTTTCAATTTCAAACAGTATCATTTTTTGTCATTTATTTTCTGTGTATCACTAGATTCATGAAGTAAGTCTTTTCGATGAATCCAGTTACTCTAACATTAAATAAAATAACGGACCTCTTCCAATCTATACTTTTTGATAGAACCGTTATTTTACAATATATATATATATATATATATAT
>MQRK01222831.1:28729-41541 GCA_001938485.1 Girardia tigrina | reverse complement strand
GAGAGCGATGGCACGCCATAACAACAATCTATCCCTCACTAATCCACTCAAACCTTATTCTGATTGAACAAGATATTTTTGTCTCTGTCAGTTGACGACAGACACTGACGTCTCTATTACCGAAAACTCACACACCCATCATATGGTTGCTTCCATATGAGCAGCATTGACTTCGTTATAACGAAGTCAATTTTCCACATTTTGGGCCATTTTTTCTTCGCAATAACGGGGTTTTCGTTATAGCGGGGTTCGTTATAACGGGAGGGAAAATACATTGAAACATGTAGGATGTGGCAGGGACTACAAAATTCCTTCGTTATAACGGGGTTCCACTGTATCAAAAATTTATTATAAATATCTATATAAATTTTAGTTTTAATATTTATACGTTAATTATAATTTTTTTAATGACTGCTTTATTTTTTTCAAAATTATATACCTTAATGGGTACTCAATCAGCTGTCTTCAATTTATGGTTTAATTGACTAAAGTAAATAATTACTTTAGTAATTGTTTTAGATTTAAGGTGTTCAAAATAAGTTAAATTTCTAATATTTACCTTAGTTTTATTTCTAAAATATCGTCGCGCAGTGTATATAAAATGTTGTCAAAGTCATTATTGTTTTTTATGACTAGTAGAAAAATTATTATTCTGAAATTCAGCACTTTAATATAAACTAATCTAAGAATAATAATAATAATATCTTTTTAAATATTCTTCGCTTAAAATGTCATTTTTTGTATATTTAACATTAATAATACGAGAACGCGAAAATTGTGTTATAAAACGCATTGAAAATTATATTAAAGACACTTTAAAAAGCAGAGCATATAAAGAGAAATATAAATATGAATTAAAATTTTATTAATTGTTTGTGTTGCGAAAACGATCATGAGAAAATCACTGCCGAATAACAATAATAATAACTCATTTACATTAGTTTATGCATGTAGAAGCAAAAAAAAGTACAACGGGAAATTGAGTTAATGAGACGATTGTTTGGCATTTCCAGGCTTATTTTGTTGATTAATAATGGCATCAAGTACTTTGACAGCACAGTCTGGAATACGAGTTCCCGGACCAAACACTTCCGCAACTCCACTTTTATAGAGAAAGTCATAATCTTGCGGAGGAATTACTCCACCAACTATGACAACAATGTCACTGAAAAGTATATAACATTCACGAAAACAAAATAATTTTAATTGTACGTAATTTCGAAATAATAATAAATAATGCTAATCAAAATTGTAAATTGTTTTTGTAATCTTTCATAAACATCTAAAACAATCTTTCAATAAAAAGCTCAAGACAGATACGCATATATAACATCTATAAGCATTAAAAAATAGCAAACATATTTCGGGAAAATAAATAATGACTAGTGTTACTAATCATTTGACAAGCATGGTAAAGGGTTTTTTCATTTTCTGAAACGTAGATATTACTTAGACACAGAAAATACTAGTAAATCAAAAAATTATATTTTTATATCCATTCTTTATGCGGACAGAACTCTACTTTGCCAACAAAGTTTTTAAAATTTAAAAAATTTTAATTAAAAAAACAATAAAAATTAATATAAACTACTTATAATTTATAAGTAAATATCTTGGAATTAATATTGTTCGGGAACTCCGAATTTTCCGTTTTTTCCCATTTTGGGATCTTAAAAAGTTTTTTCGATTAAATTTTCACATTCATTTATTGTCATCGAGAATGAGTAAGTATCTTCTGAGGTTTCTGGAAATGATTTGCTATTTGCAGCGCAGAGTGACTTGAGTGTTCATTTGCATACACGCATATTTCTCGCTTCTCTGTAGCAGTTAAGCACACTCGCTTGCGCTTCACACCAAGTTGTTCCTCGGTCATTGCTATTAGAAAAAATGACTACAGTACTGTACAGTAATCTGAGATGCTGTAAATGCCAACTCGAGAATGTTGTGTGCATGTTTGTGAGTGATGGAGCCTTTGACATAACGCCTACACAAATGATAAAAAATATACAAAGTATCATTCTCATTACCAATTATAAGCAGGAATTTTTGACAAATCAGCTTTATGTTCATTGACTATTCTAGAGGTTTGACTGTACTGTACTATTAATTGGCAGGAAAGTGATGTTTTGGTGACTCATTGTTTTGTGTGAACGGTGGCGGATGGTGAAAACCAAGGGTGGCGGAAATTCATACACTTTTACCATTACAAGCCAAATGTACAGAGTGATTTACTAGCGGGAAAGGAGGGTGGTGGGAAAACGATGGGCGGGAAAATGACGTTTGAGTGTATATAGAAAGAAAGTTAATAAAAAGAATTGAATAATATAATAAGAAAATACAACAATTTGTTAAGAAGAATGTGAAAATATTTTATTCGCCTCAAGAAAATGTGTTACGGAAAAAATAGTGTCATATTAATAAACAAATAATGAATATTCGAAAAAATTATTGATCCAAATGTATATGGAAATCCTTGATACTACGTGTAACAACCTCACAGAATACACACCGTTTTGTTTTGGGTTTCTAGTCGTCTAGTAGTCAGAATTTCGTTGTTAACAGTTTGTTTTTTATTTTTTATTTCGTGTGACCACTTTCTGTTAGCATGAGTGTGTGTGGATGGTATGTTTATTTTGCAAACATGTGATAATGTAGTTTCTTGATCTTTTATTTTCTTTTAAGTATTATTAACGGTTTTAAAATCGAAACGGAAATTTATTGAATGTTTGCAGTGGAAATTGTAACATTTGATTAGCTTTTAAGAAATCGTGATTGTTCAAAATCAATTTGTATTTGTTGACAAAAGTTGTCGAGTCTAATGGTGACCGCCATTATTGAAAATGATTTCAGATTTGCTTAAATTGGTCTTATGGAAAAGTGACAATGCTTTACACAGAGACATTTAGATTAGAATTTTTTAATTTTTTTTTGTAACTTTATTTAATAATTGTCATAGGCAATTATAAATAATAAAATTACGAATTTGAAATTAATCAATCTAAGATTGATTTCAAATTCAGAAATAAATTGAAATTAAATTGCGAAACGCGTATCATTACAAACACTGCTAAAAGGATTTTTCGTTTAAAAACAATTACAAATTAGCAACTAATAACAATCAAACTGAGACAATCCATCCAGTGTCAATAAATTTCCTCAAAAGTACCACGATACGTATGAAATCCAGTTCCATGAAGAGAAGTTTTCGTCTATTCTTATCAATTCAACTTAGCGCCCAAAGTTAAAATAGACACTCAGATTATTGGAAGAATAACTGCATTAACGTTAGTGTTAAATAACTATATTTATTGTTCTAATCTTTCTCGAATTTGACACTTTGAAACAATCAAATTCTAAAACTCGAATGTACTAATATCCTTCCGTTTTGTTAGTTAATACATTTTTCTGTATTCAAAGTTGCTTTATTTCTTTGGATTATTGTGTAGCCAAGTTTGGTAAAGATCTTTCTTTTTTTAGCCAGCTTGACTATACAGTATTTTGATTGTATATTTCTATTTATAGTAAGAATAACAAATCAATACATCAGCTATTTGGCGATTCATTTGTTATTTTTACACTAAGTTTGTAGAATCTGTTAATTCATAGGAAAAATATTTTCAAAAAAATGTATGTTAATTCTGGATACGAAATATACAAAATATATGAAATATGTCAACATTGATTTAAATGTTTGTTGTCATGGAAGATTAAAAAAAATTTAAATCAATATTCAAATATATAAAAATTATAATTCGTGATTATGGAGTATTAAACCTGTAAACATGTTCAAAAATCAATTTCTTAAAGAAGCTTTAACTAAAATATTTATCAATAATGATAGTATTTCTCACAAATGGTACACATTTTGACATTTAGATATGAAATTATTAGTGCTTTGTATGACAGCAGCAAGTCTAACAGAAACTGTCAGAATGATTGACATTTTAAGAAATTATGTCTTAAAAGTAATGACCGCTTTTGAAAAAGAAGAAAAAATGTCCGAATGAAAGCACAGATCTAGCCGAAAGTCGGAAGTGTATGAGAGAGATCAACGGACTCTAAATCTAATTATTATAGAGGATCACAAGACCACGGCTCCTAAAATCACTGCAGAGATCATTGAACACCTGCAGTCCTAGTTTCCACAAAAACTGTTTGCTGAGGGCTGCCAAAATCAGGATTCCACGGAAAAACTGCAATAAGAAACTTCTAAGATAAATGTTTCTGTAAGAGAGTGTTGTTGCTATTTTTTTAATTTTCGGAAATAGGAAATTTGATTTTTTAAAAATTTCGAATTATAATCGAAATTAAAAAAATAAATTAGAAAAGAAAATTAAAAAAAGAAAATAAAAAAATAAAAATGTTTAAATAACAAATTTAACAGTTTGTAGTTTGAATAAATTTTGAAAATCTTAATTTCTTTTTGATTTAGAATGGCAGTGAATTCCCAACCTAACGGTTTCAAAGCTGCTTTAGTGATATAGAAACCTCTGGAATTGGTCTTTCGTGTAGTGGAAGATGTTTATGGATTTTGAGAAACCAAGTTAATCCAATGATTCAAGAACTATTTTTGAAGAATAACTCTATCTTTTAATATGATAATGAACCAATCCATACAGCTAGAATTATTAAAGAATAACTCGAGGATCATTTCAATAAAGTTGAGCATCAAATCTGGCACAAATAATCACAAAGGCTCAACAAAATTGAACATTTTTGTCAATGTTAGATATTCAGATACAAATATATTAGATACCAATTTGGTTACCTTGTTGATAATCCGAGGAAGATTTTATTAAATTTATACCTCATTCTAAATCACCATCAATAAGCTTATATTAAATACAAGTCATAATTCATTTAACATATTTTCCAAGTCTTCCATACAGAAAGAAAATTAAATATTACTATATCAACTATAGTGTTTTAGTCCGATTGAAAAACAAATTAATATAATTCTTATTGACTGTACTGGTTATGTAATAAAGAAAAAAATAGATGTAGAATGCTAATTAACTAAGTCATACTTGTGTTCATCGAAAATATTTTCATTCAAAGAAGAGGAAAAGTAAAAAAAAACATTTAATCTACAAATTCATGTTAACATATTATAAAAAAATTAATATCGTCTATTAATATTGATTAAGCGCGAACTCAGGGGGATTAGAGGGACAATTCCCCGCGAAAAAAATAATTTTAATTTCGATCTTAATTATCGTTAAGTTTTTTAACTGCATTTTTAATAAGAATAAGTTAAATTGTTTAAGTTTAAAATGTGAACTCTACAAAATAATTAATATTTTCTAAATTTAAGAAAATCCCTCCCTATCCGGAAAAATTTTAATTATGGTTTTAATTACCTTTAAGTTTTATTAACTGAATATATGTTTGGCAGAGCATAGAAATTTATCATCCTATCTATAGAAGCCAGTAATGAACAATGATCAAGTGATATTAGTTGCACCAAAGAAGTCTTTATTCGCGAAGTAACGATGTGGAGGTGTCATTGTACTAATCAAAATATATTTCAATGGATTTTATCCATTTCTTGAATATTTGCAACTCTCATTTATATCCTACAATTCACAATATGTTGAATTTATTTGCAACTTTACCAGTAAAAACAGCCACAGCTAAACAATCTTTTTCTAAATAACACAGTATCAAAACTTACTTTCGAAACACGAAATCAGAGCAGAGATTGGATGTCTTAGCTATAATGAACATTCAGCAGGAATTATATGCTTCTTTAGAGACTGATCAAGTTTTAGACACATGCGAAGAACTCAAGAAGACTAATGCTTCTGTAATTATTGTATAAATGTATGTAATTTTATTTCTAATAAAAGCTATTAAATTTGGAATTTCGATGGTATTATAAATTTTATTATTTTAATAATAATTAATTTAAAGTTTTTTAATTTTGAAAATCAAAACAGAAATACGCAGAAAAATATTATGTAATATAATATCCTCCGAAATATTTTTCTGTGTTAATTCTTCAATATATTTAGATAATCTTTGATTTTAATATGGTCTAAGATTCTTTTTTTAAATCAAAATTGTGAGAAGTGTTTGTAACATCAATTTCAGAAATATTTTACTCAGAAATTTTTACTCAATTTATACATTTATTATAAACAATTTTCAAACAAAATTTCCAACTATTTTCTTAATTAATAATATCAGTCCACCGATCTCTATTTTCCAATAATTTTTCATTTATTTAAAATTGCAATCAAACCAAAATAATATTTATTTTTTTAATTTTAATATTTTAACAAAAATATTTATGAAAATTATTATTTTACGTATTTTTAAATTTTAATGAAAATATTTAATTTTTAAATTTGTTGTTTATTTTAAGCCTTTTATAATGTTTTTTAAAAATTTTGTTTTTCAAATGAAATATTATAGGCTGTGTTGTAAAAAACGGTGTTATCTCTGAATCATCGTATAGCCTGGTTTTCTCTAATATGGACTGTATGCAATCTATGCACTACAAACATTAAGGTTATAAATAAATGCGTGTAATAATTTTTAAGAAATTAATAATGTATAATTGTAATTTAAGAAACATATATACAGTATATATTAATACGTTTATATATTTTAGTTTTTGTTTGTTCGTGTGAAAGTTATATCCATATTTTTTGCGAAAAAAATGGAGTGGTCTTCTAAGAAATTATATTTCTTATTGAAACTCTTCGGCGAAATGGCATGAAAGGGACTGATATTCATTCAATAATGGAAAAGGCATGGCCACAGGATACTTTATCTCTTCGACGTGTGCAGACTATTTTCAAGGAATACAATGATAGCGAGCGAACTGCATTTGCGAGAACATCTGGTAGTGGAAGACAGAAAAGTGTTGAAAGAATAGAAGGTATCAACAAAGTCGAAGAAGCTGTACAAGAAAATTGTACAAGGTTAATTTGTGACCTTGCGGCTGGATATTACAATGAAAATGGTGCATTGAATTTCAACGGAAGACCTTAACAGAAAATGATTGCTGACGCGCTGGATTCCACATCCCATTTTCGAAGCGAACAATGTTATCCGAATCAAGCGAATAACCGACATGCTGGAAGCACTACAATCGAGATTAGTCATAAAGAATTTGGTAACGATAAACGAGAAATGGTTCTTTTGCCGACAACTGCTACCAAGAAACGAAATTGGAAGCTGGGTCGTACCAGGTGATGATCAAATCCAAACAACTCGACGAGGTCCTATGGAGAAAAAGTTTATGGTCATTGTCGCAGTGAGTGTTCGTGGCAATCACTACATCAAGGTTCTGGTTCGAAACCAAAGTGTTGATTCTAACCTCTATATCACTTTTCTCAATGAAATGGAAGCCAGCTTCGCAAAATACATGTTCCCTTATCCAATACGAATGCGAGACATGCATCTCATTCACGACAATGCACGACAACATGCATCCCAAGCAACGACAACTTACTTGCAGGACAAGGTAAACAAAGCCACTGTATTCACCAGACTGCAATATATGCGACCGTTACATCTTCCAACGTTTGGAAGCGCTTAGAAAAGACAAGTATGAAACAAAATAAGAATTGGAGGAATTTCTTCGACACCATTTGCCAACATTTCATGGAGAGAGGATGAAAAGCGCTGTTGAAAATGTGTATGGACCTAAGATGTATTCTGGAGAAAGAAGGGGATTATCTATAGTGTTTATATTATAATACACGTATTTAAAAAACACCGTTTTTACAACACATCCTATATATGCTGTTTTTAATTTTGCATTTTTTTAAAAAATATTTTATAATGCTTTTATTATTTTTAAAATGTTTGAAAATACCTTATATTTAATATTCAATTTTTTATATTTTAAATATTTAATTTTTTAATCATATCTTTAATTGAATATGATTAAAATTTGAAAAATATTTTTTTTACAATTATTAATAATTTTTTTAATAGAATTCAAATAAAATTTATAAAGAATATTTTCAAATTTAAAATACATAATTATAATTCTAATTAATTTTTAAAATTTTCAATTTGATTTCAATTCCAAATAATTTTTTAAAAATATTTAAATTTTGATCAGCGAACTAAAAATCAACTAACTCCATATTAATAATAAGCACATTTATTTTATTGTGAAAGTAACTCTATTCTATAAAAGTTGTTTTGTAATACTAAGGATGTACAACACGAACAAAAATTAATTACTGTCCATCAATTAAAAAGCGTAGAGATATTACCAAATTATCCATACACAAAAAAACGAGTCAACTTCTGAGACGAATAATTTGACTCTCAATTTATCATATAAGTGTTGGTTTGCAACACTCCAGATGTGTTGACCCTCTTGTGTCCAAAATGACGATAAATTTGTTTTAAATTATGAAGATATAAAAATTACTTATTAAACAATTTTTCAATTGTCATTTTATTTTTATTTCTACATTAATGTGTAAAAATAAAAAAAACATTCTTTAATATAGAATAGAAGGGATTGGTAATTATAAATATTATTGTTTTTTGGTTACAAATTCCTTCTGGAAAACAATGAATTTAAATAATTTTATTTGCTATACCTGCGTCCAACTTTTTTTAATTCTTCAATTAATTGTGGTACTAAAGTCATATGTCCGGCTGCCAAAGAACTGACGCCAACAGCATGAACATCAGAATCCACTGCTTGTTCAACAGCTTCTTTTGGTGTCTAATATATTTAGTAATTTATCGATGAATGTTTTCAGAAATTCAATTACTGAAAATAGTGGACCAACGTCAACATCGAAACCCAGATCAGAAAATCCGGTTGCAATTACCTTTCCTCCTCGATCATGACCATCTTGACCTAATTTTGCAATCAAAATTCGAGGTCTTCTACCTTCGTGTTTCAAGAAATCCTGTATGAAGACTTTTTACTAACATAAATATTGAAACAAACTCAAACTACTCCACACTAAATTATTGAAAATTAAAAATAAAGATCTGTCTTCCTTCCAGAGGAAATAGATGATAGCTCATTGAGATTTCACTGCCTCTTCCATACTAACTACAAGAGAGAAAAATGACAAAATAATACATTCGTATGTCACACTCATGCCGACGGGGCCCAATGAGAGTTCACCTCAATTACAATTGTGTGGTTCCCCCCTCATGTCATCGTACACACACCGCGCGTTACAGTCACGCACACACGTGACCATGCCATATTCTCTCAGTCCGCGAACTTTTGGGACAACCCTACTAAAACAACCCACCTAAAAACAAAGCTAATTAAATGATGCGCTCTTCACAACAAAAAAATAAAACAACATATATATCCAACGACAAAAAAACATTTTTCCGCTTGGATTTGAGGAATACAAATAATATATCCAAATAATATATCCAATTAAAAGTAAAATATATATTTAAAAAAAAATAAATATGGAAGATTTCTAAAAGCACTAAAATCTATGTGTCTTGGTAAAGTGCAGAATCGTCCTGAAATATACCATCATTATATTCAACGAAAACCTCAACTACTGTAGTCACCACATCTTCCTTAATGATGTCAGCATATTTTACGGCGGTCACACATTACCTCAAGACAATTATGAACCGATATGCAGATTTAAAAGGTTCTGTCTCGAATAAACGCCCGAAATAGTTCTCATATCGTTGCGACAGTCTTCTCTCTTCCTGATGTTCTTTGAGCTCAATTTGTCGGTCTCTTTACGTTTTTTAATTATTTTGTTCATAGTGGTATTATTAATTCCAATTATACCAAATATTTCTCTTTCAGTCATTTTATTTTTAAAATGCAATTATTCTGAATTTTTTGTCAAGAGACACTTCATGGATGAACTTACCATTTTCATACTTAAACAATTCGTGAAATATTTATAATAGTATCTATACTTACTGTATAGGATGCTTCCGCAATAATGTAAACTGATAAAACAAAAATCATATGCTTCACGAAAAAGATTTCATAAATTTATTAAATGGAAAGGCTTTTTGTCGTTGAGGATATATAATGATCTATTATCTAATAGTTCAAAAATTTAATTTTAAAATGTTCTTGATTTCCCACCAAATGAAAACATTTTTGGCTGAAAGACAGTACTTTCATATTCGATACTGTCAAAAAAATCGATCAACCATAGATATGTAGTACATTTCCAATGCACTAAAATGTAGCAGGAACACAGTTGTTAGGGCCACGAAAAGCTTAAAGAAACAAGAACTGTCTAAAGAAGGCCGGCATGGAACGATCCAAATCAGTTCTGTCCAATGCCTTGATTAAGTCTATTAGTGAGAAAATACGGAGGCAATCAACCAGGTATATGAGGAAGATGGTCATGAAGGTCGTGTTAAGGGAATTCAGGATTGAGAAAGTTGTAAACGAAGACTTCACGGTCAAATTAAGAGTCAGAAATGAGAGAAACCTGATCATAAAAAATCATAAGAAAGCCAGAATAGAAAAAAGTAAGGGATTCTGAAGATAGGCATGTCTGAATTGGTGTTCACAGATATAAGTTCTCAGTCGACTCTGCATCTAACAAACAGCAAGGTATTTATATCGGTAAGTGGGACCGAAAAAATGTTCCTAACAATGGTAAAAATACATTTCAGGCAAAATATCCAGCCTCAACCATTATTTTTTACTGGTCTTCTTTGATGGTAAGAAAATGTCTCCAATCCTTTTCAAAAAGAACGAAAATTAATCAATGAGTATTACTAGCATTATTTATGAGTAGAAAACTCATCTCATTCAGTGTCATATCTGGTGAGGAATGATGGTCATATCTATACTTGGCCACAATTCATATAATAAATCAAACAATTCAACTTCTGCGAAACGAATTATAATGAATGAAAAGTATCAAGACATACATAATATTTCTTACTAATCTACTCGACTTGATAGCTCTTGTTTTTTTTTTTATGAAAGATGAAATTTAAGGAAACAAACCAATAAGATTTCAAGATCTGAAAACAAATTGGTGGAAATAGAAACAATTATATGAAAAACTTTACTCTACGTAATCGAAACTTCACTCAAAAGGGCAAATATTCAAGAGAAAGGAAGAATCATTTGAAGGACATGATTTTCTAAATGTATGTATAAAAATATATTTACAATCTATATTTCTTATTTGCAGCAAAACTTTACAAAGAAACTAACTTAAAAAATTACTAAATTTTAGAATTCCGAGGAGACTAAGGGACATACTGTTTATTTAATTATTTATGTGATTTAATTTAAAATTTAATTTGATATCTACAAAATTTAAATCTTTAAAAAATTACTTCCACTTTTTTCAATACTGCAGTGATTTCTTTGTCATCTCCAAATTCAGATCTGTAAGCTCCACTAACCAATCGACTTACAGCAACATGTCGACCATACACAGCTGTCATAGCATCTGTTATTTCTCCAACCGAACATCGAGCTCTAGAAGCTTCTATTGCAATTTCTAGTAAATTTCCATGGCCACTTTTGCATGCTTCTTCAAGTTTTTTGAGAATTTCGGTAGCCTTGATAATACAATTTGTAATACGGAGAATTTTAATTACTTTATAACAACAGTTATAGCTTTGCTAATATTATCTCACGACATTCTTGAAGACATTAGAAAACAATCATGAAAACGATTAAAATTTAAGAATATAAACAAAAAGATAATTGATTGATCATAAATTTCTTTCAATGCAGTGAATAAAGAAAAATATGAATACAATAGTCATTTATTAAATTTACTACATGTTTTGTTCTAAATGGAACATCTGCAGGTGTTTGGTCTATTGAGAGAACGAAAAATTTTAACAAAAACTACAAGCATTTAGTCTGTTTAAAATTACAGAAATTTTCAAAGTAATAATTGGCAATAAAAGTATGAAAAGTAAATTAAATTGTTATTTAAAACTATGAATGTCTCGTCATCCGATAATATTTATGATTTAGAAAGTTATTCTTTTACAATATTTTTATTCATAATACTGTTGATAAGACATAATATTATGGATAAATCACAACATATTAAGTTTATTTGATCAAAATATTCTGGCAAGAACATGATAATCCAATATTATCAGCAATCTAAAGTCAATCGAAATTTTTGTTATATTTTATTTGGCTTTACAGAGTTAATTTTCAATGGTAGATGTTGATAAGCTCATGGATGTCTTGGAATATAGCAAACTAAAACTCCTCTTTAAACACCATATTTGTTTTAAAGTTTTATTTTAAAATATAAGTGCTACATGAAATATATCGATTAATTTTGTAGAAAATTTAATTTTGCAAAAAAGATTGTTTGTATAAATCAAAGTTACTCGAAAGCCTTTCTTCAATGTAATGGAAACTTTATGAAGATATCAGTGAAACATGTCAAACAAATCCCATATTTTTTAAATTTATTCAAATGTGCAAACATATTTAAAAATTCAGCATATTCTGTTCATAGTATAATAATAAGATAGACTGTAAAATGATATTTCAAACTCTAAAATATGAAATTTTATGAAATAATCTTGAAAGTCTCTAATCTTTCAAGAATGTTTGTAAAAGTTTAATAGAATAAATGCTAATCTAAAATATAAAAAAGGGGCCCCACAATTTCATATTGCTAGATGTGTAAGCCATAACGAATCAAACAAATGGAAAAACATTTTAAAAAATTTTCACAATTATTAGGTTCGAAATCATTAATTGAAGTTGTGAGGAAAATTAACTATATATTACTATTTATATTAAATTATCATATTGCATATATATATTAAATTGTAATTTGGATCCAGATTAATTTTATAAACTCCTGATTTGTTTTAATATT
>MQRK01222826.1:19084-47436 GCA_001938485.1 Girardia tigrina | reverse complement strand
TTCGTAAGAGTAGCTTCTGCCATGTCTACCAGCAAAAATAAAATTATGTAATTATAACACACAAAAAGATATGGTGTCTATATTACGTGTTCTCAAATAGCTGCCGCACCCTGTATGATTAAAACAAGTTATCGATATGTTTCATTAAAATTTATTCATTTGTTCAATAACCAAGATATGTAGCGATCAAACAAAAAACTGAGCAACAAAATGATAAAAGGTTGTCAAATTATAACTATTTGAATTTATTGTAATCATGTCTGCAAATTTCAAACTTGACAACCTATTAATTTTATGAAGTATTTCATATTCGTAAAACATTCAAATAATTCTTTTTCACAATAAATAGAGGAAAACGTTGATGGGTCCATTGCATTTTATAAATTGTGGTGTCCTGACAGATGTCCTTTACGATGTACATTTTATCGTATAGAGAAACAGTTTCTTGAAAGCAGTCCTAAAGACAAGAGTCGTGCACCTTTTAACATATTCACTAGAAGTTATGAAAATCGGGTATTAAATTTTGTCGTTCGCAATATAAAAATAAAAGAATAATCCTTAAGGTTTCATTTCAAATAGTTTTGTGTTTGAATTAGTTATCTGTGAGATGCTACGTTTAGTCAATTTGAACGGATATCCATCCTTTTTAATGCTTTCATTTCTTCCAGAACATAATAAAAATGTCGATCGAAAGCAAATAATATTATATTTAAGGCATATTATTTCTAAAGAATTATATACTAAATTTGACTATTTTACTTTTTTTCTTAACGGTTTTCAATATAATATTTGCTATAAGTTATTTTTGTATTTTTGTATAATATTTTCATTAATATAATTTATTTCTATTTTTTATTATTATTTATATAATGAAAATTCATACAGATTATATAAAACAATATGTCATATGTATTAATCCAAACATATAAATAAAGAATATTTCCTGAATAATCCGACAGTCTGAGAAGAACATTTTTCAGATAATAAAATAAATAATTTCCAGATGATTTTTCTTATAGGAAATCGGCAAAGTTTACAAATAAACATGAAAATATTTGACAATAATCTATTTTTATGACTTTTAAAATATAATTTATTTAAGAATGGTGCTACAATTTTAGTTTTACTTAAACTTTAAAATCTTATAAACAAAAAATATTAAAAATTAAAAAAGCTATTTTAAAATGGCTTAATAATAATAGGTTAGTAAATAAATATCCAATTAATCAGTTCACAAACTTAATCGAGCAGTAAAAAAAGAAATAATATCAAAAAGACGATTAAGAGTAATAAGGAATTTATCATTCCATTGTATAATCAAGGCTTTCTTTTCTTTTGCGGGCCAACAGCGTTTTCTATTTTCGCCAATAGAAACGTCTTTAGCTGTTGCGGGTGGTTTGCACTGCTTGAGATCAATTCCCATATCAACAACTCACTTACAGATGAAATCCTTCAGAAAAGCTTGGTTACATGTTGCGTTCATGCACTTGGTAACTTCTTCCATTTGCCAAATGCAAAAGGATTTTGAGTTCTTCGCTCAATCCTCGTGTAAAAGAGCTAACTAACTCAATTCAAAAACCATAAAAATACTTTGTATCTGGCTATTAGTAGTTAATTGCCGAGTCATCGTGTATATGTGCTTGTTGAAAGGATTTAAGTCGGCTGGCTTGATCTGATTAGTTAACCAATCAGAACGAGTGGTCAGCCAATTTGCAAATTTGAAATATTTTACAAATTATCATTTGTTTCGAAAATTTGAAATATTTATTGTTGTCTAAATACTGATTATAGTTTTGTCGATGGTTGATAAGTTTCAGTTACTGACTGTTTTATTATTTTTTTGAACGAGAGTTAAAAATATCGATTTCAAAATTTTGTACTGTTTTATTGAATGCAGGGGCACACCATTGAATTTGGGTGCCATGGGCTATGACACCAAATGGGGCCATACCACCCAATTTCTATAGTTTAATAGAAGTGTCTCACTTTCTTTTGCCTTTTTCGATCCAAAGTCTTTGCATTTTTTATTAAAAAGAATAAATATAATTATATTTTCCAGTAGATATTTTCAAGTAAAAATTTTGGTACAGAAATATGCGGACATTGAATCTAAAATGAAAAAAATATGATAAAACACAAATCCTACAATCATAATATTCTTATCATATGAAAAATGAAAGGATCGAAATCTCAAACAAATGTGTAAGCGCTTAGCACTATGTGTCATTTACCAAAATATTAAGTGGACTAATAGTGATTTACATTCATATTGATTATTTCAAAATAATTACATTAAATAACATAATTTAAACAAAAGAATTTCTTCGTAATTTTAAATATATTTCAATATTTAAAATTTTATTAATAATATGAATCGTTTTCAAGGACAATTTACAGAAATCTGTCATATTATTTATAAATAATATCTACCATATGCAAAATAAAATGATTTATAATTTTGTTATAAACACAATTCGGATCATCCATGAGACAATCTGTAGAAAAGCTTTCATACATAGACATCGTTCAAAAAGAGTACATATCTTTATCTCATAATCTGAACTAATTTGAACCTAAATATTCTTTCAAAAATATACAGCATTCAAACATAAAACATCAACATTCCTCAAAATGTGTAGATGTTATGCCAAATTTGTGTAATTACCGAATTCACGTGTTAGGCAAAATATTTTGCCGAGTTCGTGAATTCGGAAACAGTTTGCAGAAAAAGTGTAATTGCCCAATTTATGAAAAAGTCATGTTTTTCCGATTTCAATATTTATATGAAAAATTTCAGTTTAAAAATGAAAATGTCTCAATTTAAAATAAAAGATTATGTATTTAATATTAAAAAAATATCAATTTTATTATTTTTAAGAACACCAAAATAGGTTTTCGAACTTTTATTTTCAATACTATTAGAATTGTCTTTTGGACAACTGTCAGCACAGCTTTCGTAATTCGACATCGTTCTAAATTGATAAATTTTAGTTAATGTTTTTTAATAAACAATTATTCCGAAGAAATTTTTCATTATTTTCAGATATTATTTTTAAAGTTCTAATTTTGTAATTTTAGTAATAATTTAATCTATATATTAATTTTATTTAAAAAATGATTTTATTTAAAGAAAGAAAATTTATTTAATTTAAAACTTAGTTAAAAGTTATTTACCTTATTTAATTTTTTAATATTTGTGAGGAATATTTTGAATGTTTGATGTTTTGTGTTTGAATGTTGTATGTTGATTTGGAAATGTGTCTCTCCTACCCAGATGGATGATTGATATTTGAATTCTTATTATCTAAAAATATGTTATGTTTAAATTTATTTTTAATTTCAAATAATTTTACAATTTTAAATAAGTTAATTAGTTTTTACAATTTTTAATAAATAAATCAAATTGATATTTTTTAAAATAATTAATAATCATTTTAATTTCTATCCAATAAGTTTTTAGTAAATATTTTATTAAAATAATTATTTCCCCATTTGCTAAAAATAATAAGAATTAATTCATTAATCAATTTAGTTAAGAATGCAATCGTACGAAAGCTTTGACAAAGATTGTCTTAAGGACAATCAAAATTGTTGTTTAAATAAAAATATGAAAAGTCAAATTGGTGTTCTTAATAATATTAAAATTTGAAACAATTTGATATTTTTAAGTTTTTTAAATATCTTATGTTGTACTTTAAAATGCAAGTTATACTCGAATAATTATTCATCGCGAACATCCAAAATATCAATTTTCCATCTGGGTGGGAGAAACACATTTCCAAATACTAAACTCAACATACAAAATTCAACATACCAATTTTAACATACCAAATTTAAAATATTCCTCACAATTATGAAAAGCTTTCGAACTAATAAGAAAATTATGTTTTTAATACGATAAAAATCGATTTAATATGAAACATTATTGATTCAATATGAATAAAAACATAATTTTCTTGTTAGATCGATATTTTTTCTTATTAAATTAATTTTTTTCATATTAAATTGATTTTTTCATATTAAGTACAAAAATTTCCATATTAGATTTATAATTTTTCATATTAAATAATAATATCAATTTCATAATTGAATTAAAAAATTTTTAATTAATTGCAGAGTTCGTGAATTCGGCAAAATGGTTGCTGAATACACAAATTCTGCATAACATATATATATATATATATATATATATATAACTTGCCAGTTATATCAGTATCAGAATTACAAAATACACATGACAATATTATTATTTTTTGATATTACTCATTTTAGGACCATTTGGTGTCTAATCTTCGAGTAAAATGGGGTCCTTTGATGGATGAGGCCCTGGGCTGCAGCCCATACCTAAATCCGGCACTCCATCGTGTAGTTATTTAATAATCAAACCTGAATATCAAAGCTGAGGATGGCAAGTCGATTGTTACAGAGTTTTCAAATTTGTTCAGCGAGCGTGGATCTCCAAAGGAGTTCATTATTCACAATTATACGACATTTCATTCAGCCGAATTCAGCAAGTTGATGGAAAAGTGGAATGTACATGTCCTATAACGCGCTATTAATCGACCAAATTGTAACGGAATAATAGAGAGAAATCATAAGACAATCAAGAGAATTGCGTCTCGATCGAATATCAGTATCATGGAAGCATTATGGTGGTATAACAATACATCGTCCGACGGAAAGGAGACACCTAGTTCAGCACTTTACAAGTACATTTCAGTCGGTTTGGAGATAATCGAAAGAATTGAAAAGGAGCCGGTTTACAATAAGGTAAAGAGAGACTTCGTAGAGCAGCAGTTAGTCTGGGCAAAGCCTGAAAATAATATGCCATGTACAAAGCAATGGACAAGAGGTGTTGTCGTTAGGAAATTGGATCAAAGAAAGTACTTAATAAATTGTGATGGTTTTTGCGGTCCACGGCATATAGCAGATATTCGACCAAGACAACCAGACCTGCCGCGAAATTCTTACTCGGATTGCATGTTGGAAAACAACAACGAATCAGCTTCGAGTGTTAAGCAAAGTGAATCGGGAATCAGCAACAGACCCAAAAGAGAAAGACGAAAACCGAATTATTTGAACGAGTATGTAATAGATATAGATTCTTGTGACGAAGAATCTTGGGGGAGTGTTTCATGTTAAATTTATTTATTAAATGAAATATTTAACATAAATAAATATGGATAATTATTTGTTTAATAAATATTTTTTTAAAAGTATTTGTTAGTGAAAAATAAATTTAATAGATTTGTTATTCGTTGTTACAACTTTAAAAGGAGTTTTATTCAAGTAAAAATAGGTTAAATATTATTACACTTAACTAAGTAGTTATTTTCTTTAAAAAATCTTAAAAAAACATTTTTAATCGTCATTAGTATAGTATTAATTTACTAGTTATTCTACTCCGCGTTCAGACTCATATTTGTTTTCGTGTCCTGAAATAATAATTTTTTTATTATTAAATCTGCTATGCACTAAAAGTATCAGCAACCTTAAAAGAATCCCTGAATAAATATTTAAAACGAATCTTTTAATTTTTAAATATATATTATAATATACATTTAAAATTAGAATTAAAAGAATAAATTTTCTGTTAAGTTTTTTCTGTGGTTTTTTCTCTAATCCGGAAATTCTCAATAAGCTACTTAACCCTGCCGCTTGAATATTGATTTTAGGCAGGACTCTTAAAATTATCATTTTAAATATCACATTTTAACTTTTTCTTCTGTTCAGAAATATTATTCTGACCCTATTTCCGAACATGTTCTTGAATTCGATACAAAAATGGCTGTGGGTTGTCTCTCGAATGTATACAACATTACATCAATTATATTTCAATTCATAAACAATATCACAACACGGTGTTAAAGGTGCAATGCAAAAATATATATTTTAAAATGCATACGTTTCAATTTTAATAAAAAATTTGTATCCGTTCTAAAATCGTTAAATTATGATCAATGTTTCTGAAATTGTCGAATCTTAAATTGCAGCGGATGATTGAAATTTTAACTTTTGATGTTGATGTAGAATACAATTGTGAGAAGTATTTGTAACGTCAATATCAGAAGTCATTTTAACTCAATTTATATATTTATTAATAACAATTATTCAAACAAAATTTTCAACTTTTTTTAAATTTGTAATCAATCCACCGATTTCTATTTTCCAATAATTTTAAATTTATTTTAAATCAAATCAAAATAATATTTAATTTTTAATTTTAAAATTTTTATAAAATATTTTTACGAATATTTAATATTTAATATTTTATGTTTTAAATATTTAATTTTTTAATCATATTCTTAATTGATTTCAAAATTTGAAAAATAAATTTCACAGATTTTAATAAAATTTTTTAATAAAATTCAAATAAAATTATTATTTTTATAAATACTGTTTTATGTGTTATCTGTTTTTAATTCATTTATTTTTTACTAAACTAATATTTTAAATCAAATAAAGTCATAAAGAATATTTTTAAATTCAAAGTTACAATATTTAAATATCATTCTACTTAATTTTTAAAATTTTCAATTTGATATCAGTTCAAAATAATTTTTAAAACCATTTAAATTTTGATCAGCGAACTAAATTAAACAACTCCTCATAGCTATTATATAAACATTTTCTATCGTATAACATTTAATGAAAATTAATTTTTGTCATCTTCAGACAAAGGTACCAATATTGTATTATGTTACAACTATCTAAATATTCTTACCAAACTGGAAGAGAAAACATCAGAAAATCAGAAATCCTTCACAAAATACCATCAAACCCTGTTTTATATTTACTACATACAAAAAAAGTATACAAAATTATCTATTTTAACATCCTATTTACAAAGTTCTCTATTTTCATTGATATTACTACAATTATCCGATAGTCTATGTTCCTGAATTCGTTTACCGAGATGATAGGCTTTTCAATAACAGCGTTGAACTAGATTGAAGCACAAAACTCAGATGAAGTTTAGAATTATTAAGATCTTGCACAACAAATGAACTAAAGTTACAGAAACTAAAACTTGTATATTAACAATCTTTTTAATTAAAAAAGGTTTCTTGAAAGAGAGTACTCTTTTTTCTAAATGAACTCAACAAAAAAATGTATTATAATTTATAAATTACTCATTATAATTGATTATAAAAATTTATATAAAAGTAATGTCTAATAAAATATTGAGTAAAAAATGTTTTTAATTTAGGAGTGGAATTGTGTGATCTATGGATATGCTTTGATGTAATGTGCTGCACGGCTTCGATTCTCCATCTGGTAGCCATTGCTATAGATCGCCTTCTTACATTTATTAACGTTAATTATGTTCAAACGAGGACTGCTGCTCGCGTTTATTTGATGATAATAATAATTTGGTTTTGCTCGGTCGTCATATCTATTCCAGCAAGATTCTATCACGGTAGAGATAGCAAAGACAACCATATAAAATTCTCAATTCTCGGAAAATGTGTTATCAATAGTAATCACGGATACACAATATTTTCAACAGTCGGAGCATTCTATTTACCTATGTTATTTATGATTATTATTTACATTCGTATTTACAAAGTCGCTCAGACTCATATTAGGAAAAAAGCAATTAGACAATTCAACCATACGAACCGGCAGCATTTTAATATTAGATATATCAGAACTCATAAAAACCGAGCAGTTATGGATTATAAAAAGCGACTCGTTGGTAATTCTCCTCTCTCAATTAACGATTCACTAATTACTACCGAAATGTCTGATAGTCTAAGTTCTCATAGTGTCGTCATACAATCTCCTGAAAAGACATTCTCGGAGAAAGAAACCAATTCTGTTTCGATTAAAATGGATACCTTACCAATGACAAAAGATTCTCAAATGATAAGCAACTTAAAAGAACGCATAGAACATAAAAGAGAACGAAAAGCTGCACGAACATTAGCCATAATAACTGGATGTTTTCTCCTTTGCTGGCTTCCGTTTTTTATTAACGCACTCTTAGCTCCGTTTTGCAAAGATCATATAAAAGTTCCCGAATATATAGAGAGTTTATTTTTATGGCTCGGATATATAAATTCACTTTTAAATCCAATTATATATACAATATTTTCACCCGATTTTCGGCATGCCTTTACTAAATTAGTTTGTCATAATTAAAAATAAATTATTTACAATTAAGTTTTGCTAATTGTAACAAAAAAATTAATTGTTATTTTTAAAATAAATTATTTTGCTTCAGTTTCGTTGTGTGTATTAATTCGAGGTATAAAAATAGGAATATTTCCAAAAAATAAAATAAAAGAAACTTTTCTTATTTCTGAATGAATTAAAAATTAATTTCCATTAAACTGTAAGTAATGGCAACGTTTAAAGACATTAAAAATTCATGTTTTTAGTCAATTCTGATATATTGTTTCTATCGCCAAAACGAAACAATAACAGAGATATACATATCTAAATATAATGAAAAGGAAATTCTAATAATTTATATTCATTAAGTTAAATTAAATCTTCATTTCAGACTTTTCTTATCTTGACGAAATTATTATTTTATTATTTTTATACATATTATAAATACTTTATTGTGATTTGTTACGAATACTTCAAATTGTGTATGGATTTATGTCTTTTAACTCCGATCCTACTTCTTTTACTAGATCTGCAACTTTCCTCGATTCAAAACATTTCCCACGATCAGCATGAATTTCTTTGGGTGATCCAAATCGTAGGATCAAGTTATTTTTGAGTATATCTGTAATAGTGTTTTCATCTTGTTACGACATATTTACTGAAATGGTCAACGATCGCAATAATGTATTTCTCTCTTCGTTGTGTTTCTTTCCATGGTCCGCATATGTCAACATAAATCTTCTCAAACGGTCTATCCGCATGTATTTTCATAGTTGTCTCTTTTGTCTTAGTAGTTAAGGTTTATGATTTTTGGCAGGGCTCTCCACTAACATATTTTGATCCTACAAAGTACGTAGACTCTTGGCTGCTTCGAAGCAAACATTCAGCTCTAAACTCACAAAGCAAGAATAGAAATCGAGATGATTTGTCTGATGAAAACATGAGAAAACTCTGGAAGTTGTTTTAAAGCCTAATACGGTACAGTATCATAATACAGTAGAATACATTTTTGAGTTTTCCACATAAACTTTAATAAAGGTCGGTTTTTATTCTAAATAAACTCTTTGAGTCTCTCATTATCTTATAAAAACGTTTATGTCTTTAAATTTCCTGTAAAATAAATTTGTGTTCAGTGGGAAAATTTAATTATAGTACTTTCTGACATAAGGTAAAAACAGATATAAAATGAGTTCCCAAACCTTTTTTACAAGAAAAAAAAGCACTGAATATAAGTAATATTTTTCAAAAATTAAAATAAGAAATTTTAGAAATTTGAATAATTTTCAAATTAGTTTAATTATTTTTTATAATTTTTTGAAATATTTTAAAGTTAAAATAATAATAAATGCCATTGAAAAATTAGGAAATTCTTTCGAAAATTAATTATGACAAATTCAGAAGCAACAATTATTAGAATGATGAAAAATGGTAAATGAACTTTCGAGAGTTTTGATGACTCTAAATTGGATATTAATAAATGTTTTCAAAGTAATTGCGTCAGTGCTCTTAACATGATTGTTATTGTATTTATAAGTCATTGTTAATGAACAAAAATAAATATCATTGTTCGGAATTTGAACTCAAATTATTATATTATCGTTATTATTATTTATATTTTTCGGATTTCTTGAAGACAATTCAAATCTGCATTATCATTTAATCTGACATCTCTTAATGACAATATCTAAAAATTTTACAGCTTGATTACTTATGATTTTTGCTTGTACATGTATTGATGATATATATATATATATATATATAATAAGAAAGAAATAATTAAATATTAAAATTAAAAATAGTTTAATTAAAAAAAATAAATTTAAAATTAAGTTTAAATGGACTATTGTTCATAATTTTTAAATGAACAAAGAAACAATGACTCAACGAGTCCTTGCTAATTACTGAGTTCATGTGTCAGTATTCAATTCGAGTTGCTGTGTTGTTCGTTTTCAGTTCGATGAATGTGTTATTCAAATTGTGATTGTACATAAAACCAGAGTGAGTACCGTATTTTAGGGCTGCGGAGTCGGAGTCGGAGTTTATGGATTTTTGAGGAAGTCAGAAACGAAGGCTGAGTTGAAGTCACAGTTGGAGTCAGAGTCGGAATTGCAGTCTAAGTCGGAATCATGAAACTCGACTCCGACCAAAATAATAAAAAATATTATAAATTGACCTAAAAATAGTTGGAGTCGGACATTTTAAAAATATAGGAGCTTGAGTTGGAGTCGGAGTCGGGCAATTTTAGTCCGTTTCCGTAGCCCTGGTATTTTCACGCATATAACCCGTACAACATCATCCTCGCCAGAAGCATTTTGAGTAGGTAATATCACCCATTACCCATTGGTTATCATCGTGAAATATTAGCTTCTATCGTGTGAAACATTTTAGGACACCCAGTAAAATTTTATGCCTTGTATGTGGTGTATGGCGTAGATAAAGTTATAACACATGACCCGCATGTTATATGCGTGAAAATGCGGTAATCAAAATCGAGTGAATTATTATTCACTTTTTTCAAATATTTGTAAAATTAACACTATTTCTACCACGATTTTGTGTACACACGATGTACACTTCGAAGAAAAGGTTTCTTTAAACGCCTTTCATTTTAAAAGCAAACAACTGTGGAAGTGATTTTTAGTAAATTAGTCGTTCGTGAAGTAAAATTAATCTACGAAAAGTCAAAACTTGAATTGAGAAAAAAATATTTAAACTTATAAAATAATTTAAAGTTAAGATTTAAAAAGGTGTCTGTTGATATCTTTGTTAGAAAGAGTGTTAAATTACTTTAACGATTGATGATGTTTCGTGGTTTTCAGATGAGTTTCAATTCTTGAACTGGATTGAAATATTGATGAAAGTTTTGATTATATCAATTTGTTATTTTTTGATTCTCTTGATTTCTTATTTTTGATATTCACTGTTAGGAATCTTGGTGAGTTCATAAAATTTTTGAATTTGAAAATCTGACAAGTTTAATAATTTAAAACAAATTCGTAAAGTTGAAATCAGATTCACAGAATTAAAAAAATCAATTAAAGTTAAAAATTAATTTCACGATAGGTTTATTGAAATTTAAAATAAAATTTTAAGTTAATGAAAAGATTTACTATAAATTTAATAAAGTAAATTTAAATTTTGGATTCGAATATAAAACTTAATACAGTCAACTCCGACTAATCCGAACCCGGCTAGTCCGAACCACGGGCTAAACCGAACACGAAACAAAATCCCCTACGTTTTCTTATATAATTTTCTTTGGCTAAACCGAAAACCGAACGACTTTATGAGAACGGGCACAATAGATACCTTGTACTTTTATTCGTCTATTCGAACATTATATAATTATGTAATATATATTGCGTACTTTCAAAATCAATACTTTTCAAGTCAATAAAGTCAATTTTTTATTTATTAATAACATGCATAAAAATAAAAGTTTAGGTGCTAAACCTACTTTTTATTATGGGTTGCACCTTTAATTAGGTCGATTAAGCCAATTTTCTCTTTTTAGTTTGATTCGAAAAGTTATTCAGATTACTCGATTTCCGGCTAATCCGAACGTTTTTTGTACATTTGGAGTGTTTGGATTAGCTGGAGTAGACTGTATTTAAATTTGGAGCAACATTATGAAAATTAAATTATATTGTAACCTGATTTTATCTGAATATAAATAAATTAAAAGAGGTTTGAATAAATGAAATTAAAATTGTAATGTAATTTTATTTTAATACAAAATTAAAATGAGACCAAATTAATCAAATTAAAAGTGGAATGTAATTTTATTTGAATTGAAATTTGTATTGAAATAGAATAAAAATTACTATTTCATTTAGGATGAACAACAGAAGTGTAATTTTAAAAATTATAATAAACGTTAAAATTAAAGACATAATAAAATATTTGTGATAAAAAATTTAATAAAATTCAGTTTTAAAGTTTTAATAAAATAAAACCATTATAATATTTTTTTAGTAAATGATAAATTAATGTCTGTATTTATATTTGTTAACAATTTCAAATTACTTTTCCAATGAGGGCAGCTGTCAACATTCATGCCCTTAAGAATACAGTCGCTCATTCATGAACAGCCGAGCACCAATCGATAATTTTCACCCTAACGAGGGCGGGTTTCCATTCACTTAAATTAAATTGATCTTTTTCGAAAAGTCTCATTTCATTTCCTAAACATCATTGTAGACGAAATATTCCATGAACTTTAATGCATCTTACTTTGCCGCCGAGCACTTGAAGTTTAACACAGAATTTAGATTTTGTTATGTCCAGTCCTTCTCAATGTTCAGTGTTCAATACTGCTTCGTTGTTGTCAACTGACCTTTTACTTTCTAATTAATGCTGTATTTTTCCATTTCAGATTACAGTTTGTTTCAGTTAATAATTACAGTTTCTACATTATAGTTCAACAGTGATTCATCAATCATGGCTGTAGTAACGAGGAAGAAGAATCCTTATCCGGTTTATGATTTTGCATCTCATTTGTCTATGAATCAGTTACCAACTATATCACATGTTATGCAGTATTACATGGACATAAAATCAGAACATTCAAAAACAGATTCGGTGTCAGAAATTGCACGTCAAGTTGCATCATCTGTCATTGATCTTTTGATTAAAGCTGGTATTCTAACTATAACTTGTAGAGCAGTCGAGCTCAAGGTGGATGGTTTGCGTATAGAATTGAGAGATGTGTTGAAAAAGAAAGGAAAGAATAAGGAAACTGCCATTCAAAAACTCCGACTTAATGGCTGAAAATTGTTCAATATTGCAGCTTACAAGTACTCTGGCTTTGATGCATGAGTTTGTCAAAGGGATAAAAAAATTCCCAGCATAGAAAGAGAATTTATAATCGATCAGAGAGGACCTAGAAGAATGATAATCGGAAGAGTAGTCAAAGAGATGACTTCTAGAATGCTGAAGAGAGATGAAAGAGAAAGCAAACGAGCAAGATATTATAATAAGTCTCAATATACCTCATCAAATAGAGATAATGTACTAAATATCGAACAATACATGTGTGCTACTGAAACAGTTGACTCTTTCTCCACAACATCAGAGTCATTAGGAGAAATTTATGAGAAATCTAAACAAGAATCATCCTGCCGAAATTTTAAGTCCCTTCCTACTTTGTCAAGGAAATGTGACAGATATGGTGTATTAAACGTTGTATGTGCTAGAATCGCCACTGCAGTACTTGTTGACTGCGGCTTTGTTAGTGAAGAAGATCAAAGTTCAGTCATTGACAGATCAAAACTGTGGAGATAGGGAGAATGGTTTCCAAAAATCATATGCGAATGAACTGGAGAAAATGTTGAACCCATCGCATTGCATTTCGACGGTAAAAAAGGATGTAACGATTTGCTTACCATCCGTCAATCAGAAATGTGAAATTATAGATGAACACATCTGTTTGTTACAATAGCCAGGTTCTGTCTATTTAGGACATATCTCGCCTAATTGAATTTGAATTTAATTTCTGAATTATTATTTTATTCATTGTTAATGTAGTTTTTTGATTTTCATTTATTTGTTAATTTAGTCTTTTTCAATTTTATATAATATTTTTTAATGTTGTGGAGTTGGCGTATACAACAATTCTCTTGTAAGAATTTGCTTGAATAATCGATTTAACCGATTAGGCGTTGTCTATTTAAAAAAATACAATGGAACCTTTAATAGGCGGACACCTTCTGGATGTCTGTGAATGTCCGGTCTATAAAGGTGTCCTGATTTCGGAATTTCATGCCTTTGTTTCAAAGAATTGTATGTACATATGTTAAAAAAATATAAAAGGGTTCTATAATATAGAGAGAGATTTCTACTTTGTTTTTTATACTTTTAATTGCATACTTTATTTTAAATATTAAAAACTAATACCCTGTTTTATGGTTATAAGGTACCACTGCTTACTTAGGTGCCACCTTATTAAATTTTTTTGGACCCTAAACTTTTATGTTTTTTCTTCTTAGGTGCCATTCTATTATATGTTTTTATACTTTTTTAAATTTTTTAATAAATATTCAAAAAACAAAGAAGCATATTCTCTTCAACACATTGGTAACATGGACGAAGTTCCTGTAACGTTTGATATGCCATCAAAATTTACTGTTGACCAAAAAGGTTCTTCTGATGTTCGCCTCGTAACAACTGGTGCTGAAAAATCTCGATTTCCAGTCGTCTTATGTGTTACTGCTGATGGCTATAAATTACCCGCATATGTCATTTTCCGCCGCAAAACAAAACCAAAAAGATTGTTTTCACAAAATTTTATCGTATCAGCTAATGAAAAATCTTGCATGACATCCAGTGAAACTCTTCTGTGGTTTGAAAAAATATGGTTGAGAAGAGGAATGGCAATTTTTAATCCAAAATCACTTCTTATGCTAGATTCTACTCCTGGACATCGAACTGCTGAAGTCAAATCGAAATTTGTTGCAAATTGAACCTTAATGGTCATGATTCCAGGTGAATTAACGAAAAAAGTTTTGAATATCAGTGTCAACAAATCATTTAAAGCTCATTTATGCCGTCACTGGGAAAATTGGATGATTAATGGTTATAAGCAATATACGAAATCAGGAAATTTAAAGAGAGCTTCATGCGAAGAGATTTGTCAATGGATATCAGAGTCGTGGGATTCAGTTCCAGTTTCTGCCATCAAAATTGGCTTCAAGATGACCGCAATTAATTTTTATCCGAATGAACACGAACAAGTTGAAGATGTAGTTATTGAGGAAAGCGATGAAGAATCTAAAGATGAGGTAGAGGAAGATCAAGGTATTTATGAGCAGTTCATTGATATTTTGTTGGATGAAAATAATTTTGGTAGCGAAGATGAAGATTATGATGATTAAAAAATATAATTGAAAAAGATGGAAAATTTTTTTGAATTTTGGTTTCGTTTTACTAAGGTGCCACTTTTAACTAAGGTTCCACTGTTTACTAAGGTGCTTTCGGGGTAAAAATTTGTCTTTTAAAATCTACTAAAGTGCCACTATATAACCAAAAAACAGGATATGCATTTCCCATAAAAGGAAGAAAGTTAATTTTTGCTAACATTAACAAAAATGCAGTTTGTATATTTTAAACACATCACACGTACATAAAAATGATTAAAAACACACATTCTTTATCAGTTATAAATATTAAACATCATACATTACTTACAGTTGTATAAAGAAATCGTTTATAATCTTTGCGTCTTAGAATTAGCGTGGTATCAATTAATGTGGTCTTCACAAACTATCAAATGTTTAACAGCAGTATTTATCCACGGTCTATGAAAAAATAATTGAAGTCATTTAAACAAGTTGAAACCTCAGCAATTGTTTTAATGGCAACTTGTGGAATGTCTTCCTTATCAGAACGGTAGTCTGAAAGGTTTGATGTTTGCTTAGTAACTTCTTCAATAAGTCTTCACTGCCAATCATCACTTAGCATTTTTATATCTACAAATTGATCATCTACTATTTTGTAGAATAATAATACAGAATCTACATCATTTTGATGAACACCTGAAGCAAGAGCTACACGACGAGTTAACTAGAGAATCATTAGTTTGCGTCATCATTAAACGATTTCAGTTGCATTTGAGTTGCATGCTTTTTTTATGAAACCACAAGCGATAAAACATTTTTTAACAGTCACTGTTTTAATATCTTTGATTGATGCTGTTATCCAATAAATTGAGTCCAACTCACTAACTTATTTACTTGTAACTGATACTTCGTTTGTTGAATCAAATTTGGTAAATACTGAAGCTAGCAACCGCTTTCTGTTATCAAATTTTAAAGTTTTTATCCTACCATGATCAAGCGGTTGCAATACAGATATACAGTTTGGAGATAAAATATTAAACGAATGTTGGACCAATTAATATTTGACTGAAATTCTGCGTTATCAAGGAACATCAATACTTTACAAATCTTTCCTGATAAATGTTTGTTAAATTCCTTCAGACAGGTAATATAAATTTCTGAAATCATCCAGGCCTTTCGATTAAATTTCCAAATGATAGGAAGGTGACCAATATTAATGTGTTTTGAACAGCGCGGTTTTTGGCAGTTCTCAATTACAAGAGGCTTTTCGAATTCCTATATCATATTTACACACAAAAGATCAGTTACATGACGCTCATTTTGCTTTCTGTCTGCTCGATCATCACCAGCAGAAACTACTGATATTTCCGGAAGAGCTTTAAAACGTAAACCCATTTCATCCATATTAAACACGTTTTCTGGACTAAACCCTTCTAGAATCTCTGTAAATCGTTTTTTTCCAATCATCAACAATTCACGGATTATCACTTCTCCTTTTACCACATAAGACAGCTTCGCTTATTTGTTGGTGTTCCTTGAAATTTCGGAGCCATCCGTTTGACGCTTTTAAGTCATCATTTTACCGTGTTTTGTTTCATGAATTAGAGGTCCACTAATAGGAAGATTATGACAACACGCTCTGTAAAACCATTTATATACAGCTACATATAACTGCTTGTAAATATGCAAATATGTTTTCTGTCTTTGTTTTGGTTTTCCTCATATGCAGCCAAAAACTTAACTTTCTGCTTCAAAATGTTACTTGCTTGCGTTTTTCTTATATTAAATTCATTAGTCATTTTATGACAACTTGTCTCACCTGTTTCATAACATTTTATCAATTTAATTTTTTCGGCTAACGTTAATTCTTTTCTATTTGTTTTCGGAACATTTGATTATAAATTAGGTGCATTATTATTATAATTGTTTGACGTTGAGTTCATTATGAGAAAATATGTAACATTAAAAATAAATTACCAGCAAATTATTTCATATTTATTAATGTAATTTGTATCAAATTTATTACCCTATCTTGGCATTTAATGTGTAATCGTTATGTCATCCAATTCAGAACAGCATTAAATTCAACATTCATGCAATATGTTTTGTGTAAAACCCTCATCTATGTGAAATTCATGTCAAATATCAATAATTATTCTGTCCTCTGTTAGAGGTCATTTTGCGTGTAGAGTAATAAACTTTGAAATCGTTTTTGTCCGCTGTCCGGATTGGACATGAAATCTGCAAATAAAAAATGGTAAAATTTTTGATATTTTAACACTGTAATGAGTATTATTGTTAATTTTATAATTTTCTAAAATAGGAATTTTGGTCTTTTAAAATTTTAAATTATAATCAAAATTAAAAAAAGAAAATAAAAAAATGAAAATTTGTTTAAATAACAAATTTAATCTTTTGTAGTTTTGAATAAATTTTGAGTCTTAATTTCTTTTTGATTTAGAACGGAAGTAAATTCCCAACTTAACAAAGACACCATTAAATTTTAAAGCTTAATAATTTTATTTGTATTTTGAAATTAATATATTTGCTGATTTTTATTATATCCATAATATTACAACTCAAAACTTTGAACAGAAATTTTCTCTCTTATTATATAAACAAGAAATTGAAAATTTATGCTAAAAAATCGTTTACTGAACAGAACATTTCCATTACCAACATTTATAATGACCTTGAGATTTGTTTTAGTTTTTCAAATTCATAATTATTTAAATTTGTATCAAACAACATTTATCAAATAACGTTATCGGTAATTATTTCTATGAAAAAATATAAAACATGACCTTCTTTGATCCTCTCTAATCTAAAATATGACATCGTTATTTAAAGAAATTAATTTTGGAATCGATTTATTAGAGGCAGCTCAAAGTGAATTGATTTTCTTGGAAAAAATAGATAAATTACAATTTTTATACAATTCTACGACACTTAATGAAGCAGTGAGACGATACGAACTGTTGTGGCTTCCATTAGTTGCTAATTATAAAGGTGTGGTAGTGGCCCCGATCGATATTCACTGGGTCTGGCACGTTCACATGCTCTCGCCCGCCGCATATAACTTTGACCTCAAGAAAACTGTCGGTAATGTCATAAATCACAAATTTCTCGATGAAAAATCATATGAGACAGCTTTACAATCAATAAAGATGTTGTGGACCTCAAAATATATATCAGAACCCTTTCAAATAGACATTCTTCCGAAACGAAGTACATTTACTAGTAAATTATCTTACGACATTGTAGCTGCTGCTAGTAGACAATCAAGTTTTTACTATCAGGTATCTCTTCCACACTTTAAATCAAAGAAATTTCTTAGACGATCTATAGAAAGATACAAAATGTTTCTCAGTTTGAAGAAAAAGTACCCGGGTAAATTCTTTGTACCATCTTATGACATTGATTTAATTTGGCATTCTCATCAAATTCATCCGAATGTTTATTTTCATGATTGTATAACCATTCTTGGTAAGCTTCTTCCACATGATGATTCAGTGAATGATCGAAGTCCCGGATCGAAATTATTATTATCAGAAAAAGAAACCAGTGAGTTGTGGTTTTCACATTATAAAGAACCATTTTATAATAATGGTTCTATGTTTCGCGGAGATAGCAGTAAAGGAAAATTGAATAAAATTTCAGATAATCATTTAAAAACAATTTTACATGAAACTATTAAATTTAATTTGTATTTTAACAGTGAAAAAATCGAAAAAGCGAACTACAAATTGAAAATTTATTTAGTTTTTGAACTGAAAAAAGATGTTTGTATTTTCAGTTACGATTATTTGACAAGAACCACAGACACAAAGAAAGAAATCAAATTCCATTCAAAAGAAAATACGGAACTTTCAGTTAAATTAGTTGGGAAACGAGATTCATTTGGGGGACGAAATATTTTGACGAGTTTTTCGATTTTAATTGATCAGTTGGAATATTTATGTAAAAATAATAAAACAGAAAAATGGATGATTCACGACGTAAGAAGTGTTTTGCTAAGTTTTTAATTTTTTTATATTAATATTTTTTTACTTTTAAATAATGAATTCTGTAGTCTCAAATGTATGTTTTAAGTTTAACATAGATCTCAATAATTAAGATCTGGTTAAAACTGAATCAGGACTTTTTGGCGCCGGATTTTTTTATTTAATAAAATTGGGAATCGGTCTTTTTGGTACCGTTTTTTGGTGCAGAATTTTATGAATTATTTTTTGAAAAAAATTAAAGAATATATTTTTTGCGCAGAATTTTTCGAAATGTTTTTTGAAAGAATTTAATTAAGATATATAAAAAGAATATATTTTGACTCTGAAATTTTTAGGAGCTGAATTTTTTATAATAAATAATTTTTTAAAGCCATTATAAATTTGGTTATCATAAACAAAAATATATTTAAAATTGTTAATTATAATAAAATATTTAAATAAGTAATAAATTTTTAAAGCCATTATAATAAAATATAAAAAATTTCAACATCCTAAGTTACGCGACAGAAACAATCAACTATAAATATCTTTAAACAATACAATAATTCTTCAGATATTAATAGACTTTTTAGTTATAAAGAGTTATTTATTATTTAAACAGTTAGTTATAAATTTAATTATTAATTTCCATAAATTTTGTTAAATATATCTCACAATTCTTACAAAAATTATACTTACATTACAATCCTTATTAGAAATAACTAAATTACTTAAAACATGAATTTTCTTTATTTTTAAAATATTTCATATTTAATTAATTAATTTAATTAAAAAATTCAATAAAAAATTCTCTATATATATCTTCTATAAATTGTTTCAAAAAGAATTTGAAAAATTCTGCACCAAAAAAAATATATTCTTTAATTTTTTTCAAAAAAATTCAAAAAAATTCTGCGCCAAAAAAACGGCACCAAAAGACCGGTTCCTAATTTTATTAAATAGAAAAATTTAAATAAAAAAATCCGGCGCCAAAAAGTCACGTACCCGGTTAGAACAATGGTAATGTCTCTAGAAGGTAAAGTTTTATGATGTCTGATTAAACTAAGATAAATGCAAAAATAAGATAAATGAAATAAAATTGACATTATAAAATGTATTTCTGAAAAATAACATAGACATTTTTAATGCTTTAAACCAGGAATGTCCAACATTTCAATTTAATGGGCCGCATTGCAAACTTAAATATTTGGGTACGCGAAATTACCAGAATATGTTAAGCCGTGCTAGGGAATGGTCACAAATTTTTTGGAGATTTTTTTGGGGGGGAGGTTTTTTGTTTTTGAATGTTGCAGCCTCCTTTTCCATGGCTACGAAGCTCATAGATCGCTTGCCGGAGTGTAAATTCTTTAATAACGTCGATTTTTTCGTACCATCCCCTTAAATTTAATGGAAAAATTATAATATAAAACAAAATAATGTGAATACAGTTTATTTATATTATTACAATATACATGATAGGCTTTACAGAAATAAAACATTTAATTTAATTAACCAATATTTATTCAATCAAACTTTTGACTTTGTCTTCCAGCCATAATGTTTTCAATATTTGCATCGAAGGATGCATTCTTAATTCTAAGAATGTTTGCTAAATGTATGTCAGTTAATCTATTTCTTTCTGCAGTTTTTATGTTTTTCATGCTTGAAAAAACTGCTCGCGAGAGTATGTACTTCCATATATGCATAATAATTTTCTGAATAAATTTAAAATTTGATTGAATTCGTTTTTGAAAGAATCCAATTTCTTATAAAATAAAGGATGTGTTCTCCCTATGGATAGTTTTTAAACCTTCCTGACTTTGCAGCTCAATCAGTTCAAGTCGGTACTCCACTGGTGCTTTATTATTATTTTCAAATGAAAATGGATCATTAAACAATTGTAACTCATTTTCAATCTTTTCAAAATGCAGTAAATCTAATTGTAAACTCTCCAAGCAAATCTTCACATAATTTAGTATATTTTTCATAATTTAAAGAAAACTTTTTCTCTCTTTCTGATAGACTACAAAAGTGCACAATTTTACCAGCTTTTAGCTGTGCTATTAAAAGATTCAATTTCTTTGTGAAACTAGTTATCCGCTCAAACATTGAGAAACATAACTGGTTCTTTCTTTGTAAATGCAAATGAAGTTCAGCTGATACTTCGGTGATGTCTACAAAGAAAGATAAATCATTCAACCATTCTTAATTTTCTAAAAAATCCACATTTTGCTTCTTTTCTTCCAAGAACACTTTTATTTCAGGTAATAATAACTGAAATCTTTTTAAGGTTGCTGCTTTACTGAGCCATTTAACTTTTGAGAAATGTTCTACGTCTTCATATTCACTGCCAACCTCGTCAAAGAATGCTTTAAAATCGCGATGATTTAAATCCGATGAAATTAACAGCCTTGACAAGATCAATCATCAAATGTTTTATATTTAGCTTTTGAGTACATAATTGTTGTTGATGTATCAAGCAATGGTAACTGAGAATCTCATGATCAACAGACTCTTTGAATAAAGTAATAAAGCCATTGTGTTTACCAGTAAGTGCAGTAGCACCATCAGTTGTAATTGAGTAAATGTTTTTCCTATCAATATTGAATTTATCTAATGACATATTAACAAACTCATATATGTCATTACCTGTTGTTGTGCATTTCATGTGACACAAGTCCAACATTTCTTCAATAATATTGAAATTTATATCAATTCCTCTAATGAAAATAACTAATTGTGCAGTATCACTTTGGTTAGTACTTTCATCTAACGCTAAACTGTAAAGAACACATGCAGATAATTTGTCCTTCAGTGTGCTTTCAATATTATCTCCCAAGTCATCAATTCTTCTACCAATTGTCTGATGTGATAGACATGTTTCCTTTACTAAATTCACCTTGTCTGGACAATACTCATTAAAAGCAATAACAATGCATTCCTTTATTAATTCTCCATCAACAAGTGATTTTCCTTTCTTAGCTAATTTCCCAGCTATGAGGTAACTAAAACGAAGGTAAAACTAAGGTAAGATAAACGAAAATTAAAGAATTGACAAAGGCAATTAGGTCACAACAAGCTAGTCTTCGAAAATCATGTTGTTGAAACTGGAACATGATTTTTGAAGACTAGTTTGTTGTGACCTAATTGCCTTTGTCAATTCTTTAATTTTCGTTTTTCTTATTTCTTCATTAAACGTCTGATATTCTGACTCATGTTTCGAGGCATAATTACGTTTGATATTGTATTCCTTGCATACGCTAATCTTATCATTACATATAAGACATATTATACTGCAAAGTAACTCGGACACAAAATATTTTTCGTATACGATTGTAATAATATATGTTGTTATAATAGGTTATGTTTATGTTTACATTCTCAGCTGTCAGCTGAGCGTCGCTTCGCGTTTACAAGTAGTTCAATTCGCTTTGCAGCGCCTGCGCCGAAACTACTTTGAATGGCTGTCAAAAGGGATCAATTCAAGATAGCGTACACTGGTCGTCAGTAAAAGTTAAGCACAAATAAATACACACAAACGCAGGGGCGTAAGTAGCTCCAAAATGAGTCTATAGTGGACCGCAATGCGGCCCGCTGGCCGCAGGTTGGACATCCCTGGTTTAAACCAAAATATGGAATAGCAAAAAGAGTATAAAATATATACAGTTATATCATAGTTTTATTTTTAGACGAAACAACTATAAGGTTATTTTATAATAGCTCTTTTCCGTCGAATACCAAAGAAAAAAAGAAACGTTAATTAAATATTTAAAAGTAATTTTAATCAGTTGAAATTATTTAAACTTCAATAAATTACATTTGGCATCGCTAGCTCTCCTGTCACAAATCATACAATTTATTAGTGCTTTGATAAACGGTTAAATGTTTCAGGCAATGTTATTCAATGGAAGGGTAAATGATACAGAAAGATGGGTCACTAGATATTTTAGGATGAAAAGAGAATATAAAATGTAAAGTATAAAATTATAATACAAATAACATTCTACTAATGACTTTAAAAGTACAGGTGTTCACGATGTTTTTTGGTTTGACTGGGCTAAAAACTGGGAGGGTTTAAAATAAATTTAAATGGTGATTTTGCATTTTATATTATACAGATGAGAATAAAAGGTAAATATTCGTGTCATAAAGTCATGAGTGTTGCGCTCATTGTTTTATGTAAACATTTTAAGGATTTTTACTTTACCATAAGCTCTGGTTCCATTTGATCGATAATAGAGTGACTGGAAAAATACTGTACAGATTTTAATGAATTAGCCTTGCTCGATATAGAGTTTCAAAAGAAGACAAACAAGATAATTTTAAAGAATTCAATAAGTGGATGGATAACAGAGAATTGAGAACATCTGATAAGAATAAAAAAATAATTATTTTACTGATATGTTTGTTTCGTAGCAAAATTCAATGGAAGATCCGTTTAAAGTTTAGAGAGTTAAGAAATACTCATTATCACATCATGAATACGGTAGGTGTTATATAATCTTTTGGTAAAAGAAGTTAGCATTTCTTAAAGTTTTAAAGTTATTATTGTTTTGAAAGCGAAAAGTACTTATGTAGAAAAGAAGTAAAAATAATAAATATGAAAATCTGAGAATCAATAACAAACATACTTATTCTATTTGTGGTAAATTAATGAGACACCATCCGATATGAAGAGAGTTTAGGGTAGCAAGTACCTCATAACCAAAGAAAGAATTCAAGATTTGTTAAAAGAGTATATAAAGATGATTCTGTGATTAATATTTTTAATGTCCCAACGTCAAGTTAATGGAACATGTAATGAAAGTAAGCAAGATAGCAATGTGATGCGTTGAATATCTTGGAAGCATTTTTGAAGATGTGAGTTAGATTCGAACAAGAGATGAAACTAGTCTCATAAATTTGGCTGAATTAAAGACAGTGATGAAGGGGTAAAATATGATTTAAAATTGGGTGCAAAAGAGTTTAATATAGTGATTAATTGGTTTATGGTCAATAAAAAATTGTTACTAAATGCAAGAAAAAAGAAATGTGATTGGAATTATTGAAATGTAAGTTAGTTATGCCTTAAAAATGATTGAAGACATAAAAACGAAATTCGACGTTCGATGTAAATGCATGGTGTACAAGTTGTATATGACAAAACTAGATTGGCTGTATAAATCTGCAGCAACTGAAGTAAGAATTTATCATAATTGACACTATTTAGGTGTAAAAAAGGATATTATTTCTGTCGTAATCTAAAAAAAATAATTGAATTCATTTATAAAAATATTTTTTTAATATTAATCAATTATATAAGCTTCATTATTTGGTACAACTTGTTGCCGTCTTTTAGCTAACCTGTGAATTCCTGTTTTGTAGAAGTTCTCGTCCTTGGAGACTAAATAGTCAGCAACTGCCTTAGAAACACTTTGAAAAGACTTGATTTTTTTCAGTTATATAATTTTGCAGATATCTGAAAAGGTAATAATCAAAAGGAGAAATATCAGGTGAATACGGTGGATGACTAAGAACTTTCCATCCTAACTCATTCAGTTTTTGTTGTATCACCATTGCAGTATGCAGTCCAGCATAATCATGGTGGAATAGTATTTCTTTTCTGTGCATTGATGTTGTCCTTTTTTCTTTGATAGCTGCATTCAATTTATCCAGTTGATTGCAGCACAGATCCGTGTTGATGTTTTTTCCCTTTTTAAGCAACTTGTAGTACACTAAACTTTTCCTGTCCCACCACAAGCAAGTCTTTTCGTTGATGGATACTTGGTTTTGGAACTTGTCTGATTTATGTTCCTGGTTTGTTGTAAGATTTTTTTTCTCATAATATTCTCGTTAAGAATCCACTTTTCATCCCCAGTAATTAGCTTATCTGAAAACGGCTCCACATTGTGTTTAATTAGATGCCATGAACACATTCTTACACAATCAGACAAATTCTTTTCCTTTAATTCATGTGGAACCCAAACACATTGCTTTAGCTCAAACCTAATAGATTAAATATGATCTCAAACAGTTGTATGATGAATCCTAAACTCTTCTGCAATTTCTCGACTTGGTAAGTGCTGATTTTTTTCCAACATGGATCGCAAAACATCATAATCGATCTTGCTTGGTCGTCTAGATCTATCAATTTCTTGGAGGCTCAGATACCCGGAACAAAATGTGCTAAACTATATTTGACAAGGGCGAACATTTACAATATCTTTTCCAAATAACGCACATAAATGTTTGCATGCAACTGATGCGTTGCTCAGAATTCATACATTTCAGAATTCACCTTTTCAGAATTCATACAAAATGCAGTGTCGGAAATGCACTTTATCTACTGACATGTTTCTCACTTTAAATATCACAAATAAATAATTAACAGTAAAAAAGGACTCCTTTTATATTATATAGAAACTAAAAAAAGAAAAAAAATCTGAAATTCACACAAATTATTCTGAAGATTTTATTTCAGACAAATTTTTACTTATTTGCTTTTCAAATAAATTTATAACAATTGTGAGGGAAAATTACCTTGATTAGGCAGTCCACATGGAGACATGTTTTCTAATTAAATGGCATATCTGAAAAAAATAATGCATTATGTTTAATATTTGATTGTTTTATAAAATATTTGAGGAACATAAATAATTTGTTATTCATTTTCACAACTTTTATTTTTAAAGATGCATTTTTAATATTTCGTGGAGTTTTTTTCGTATTTTATTCGCAGTAGAGGAAAATGCGAGTCCTCTATTACCCCCTGGGGAGGAAGCACATGTGCTAATCGACATTGCACATGTACAAATCAATAGTACATATGTTCTCAATAGATCAGCACTGCGTCACAGTAACAATGGCAATGGGTTCCGTTGCCATGGCAACAGTGCAAAAAGTGCTAATCGATCGCTGTGTAGTGCCCAAATCTGATAATCGATAGAGTACAGTGTGCTGCACATCTGCAATTGCGCAAAGTTGACAAATTCGAAATTTTACAATTTTCAAAGGGCAAATAATTTTGATTGGTTCATTATCTTTGGTGCACAGTTTAATTGGTCGATTGATGGAGTTGTCGATGTAATTGGTCGTATGACACTTTGTACTGTAAAAGTTCCCACTGGTCAACCGAAATAAGTCACAATAAATGTTGGAACAAATTGCTTTGTATCTTAATGTTTTGGGATTTCAGCCAAAAGTCGATCAGGTCGAGCCATGATTTAAGTTATCTGTTTCTGTCTCGAAAGAAGCACGGTGGTGGAACTATAATTGCAAAGGTTGGTGGTAAGATAATATTTAGTGTGTCCTCATCGTTATTACTACCTCCAAATAATGTGGTGTTGAGAATTATTATAGTACAGCTAACGATTCCATAATGAATCCAGGAGAGATGGGGTCTTACTCGTTTGAAATCATGTGAAAGGTATAATGAGTGTCTAGTGATGGTTTTCAGAAGAGAAATAAGATCGGATATTTAGGGCGAAATGTTTATAGTAGAAGTAATGTGTAGATAGTCTACCAAGTTTTGTATGGTTATTGAAATGTTGAGTTGATGAGCAGTTATAATATACTTGAAAAACTAGTTAAACAAACATTGGATAACCGGAATGTAAAGGTCGAAGTCTCTGAAAACAAAATGTTAATCACAAATTGTTCCTTCTCATGAAAAAGAAATTTTTTTCTGACAACGATATTAGACTTGTACTTTCTGGGTCTAAATTTGATTTTGTGTCATAATTCTGATATTATATTTTCACATTGAAGGCGAAATTTCTTTAGCCATTTTTCTATAAAAATCAACCAATACTTTATAAAACACATTCTATAATCATGATTATGATAGGTTTCATGGAGTTTCTGATGTTACGTTTTTACATCCTTCTTTTTTTAAGTGTTTAATGTTTAATGTAATAAAAAAGGAATATAAATAACTAAATAATGATAACGGTGAATGTTTCAAGAGACTTACGTAAATTTTATCATCGTGTAAGAAACAACTTTTTTTCTTCGTTTCTTTTATTGTGTAGCTTGGATCATGTAAAAATATTAATAAGAATGGATTTATTGAAAAAATCAATATTTCCTTTAATAAAATAATTTTAAAAATCAGTCTCTTTTAGAGTTTCTGGAACCATGAATAAAAACCGATATTATTGAAGATATTTAATTGTAGCAAAGGATTTTGCAATCTGGAATTTTGAATTCTATAATTATTTTAGAGTCATATATCAGATCTGCACTTAAAAGTTTTATTATAATTCTATTTTCGTTATCTTAATGAAAGTAGTTTTAGGAGTTTGGAAGATATTTGCAATATTTTACTTGATATGAGATCTTATTAACAAAGCTTGACTCTCCCTTCCAATAATTTTTAAAATGCTTGCACAGAATTTTGAAATCATTTAAACGCAAGTTACATTAACAAGTCTTCCTATGATCAGCAATATTATTCCTACTCCCTGTATAAGCGTGTTCTTGGACTCGTTTGAAGAGATGACGAACAGTTTCTCCAATGTATGTGACAATGCGCCCATTACATCAATAACAATAAATAATCTCCGAACACAAACTCAAAGGAGTAGGTGATTTATTAAAAAACATTTTTTTCAACTTTAAATGACTGAGATCTCATGATCCTAAAATCAATGTTCAAATGGCACTCTCAACTAATTTGCTAAGAGTATTTGATTAATTTAGGTAAAAGATAGCAGAACCACCCATTTCACAAAAATAAGCAGTAAAAAAGCAAAATATCAGTGATCTGAAGATGAAGGTAGAATCGTCGAAATATAATACCCTAAAATATATTTTGAAATGGTGTTCTTTTTACTTTTTTAAAATATTAAAAATATAATGATTTAAAAGAATTTGTACAGGACTTTTATTCATTATTTTAAATTTTTAATATTTAATTCGAATGGATATTTTAAGAATGAAAATGTATATGATACGGTGGAGATCGGATTTTTACATTCTTCATCCTATTTCAGTGGTTTTCACGGAACCGTATTTTTGGGACAATTTTTGATGATTTCATTTAATTCTGAAGATAAGAGATTTTTGGGTCCCATACCAGATTTAAAATGTGAATCTGGAAATTTTCAAAGTTTATTTGCTTCGCACTGGTAATAAATTTTATTTATTATATTTATATATATATTATTATTATATTATTTTATTTTTATTTATTATATTTATTATTATATAAATAAATTAATTTTAGTATTCATTTAATAAATTTTATTAATATATTAATATGTATTATATTCCTTTAGTTATAAAATCATGCATAAAACTATATATATATATATATATATATTAGGTGTACAACTAATTAATTTCGTATTTGTTATCACTTTTATACTTAAATAAATGGTTTTTTAACAAAAGAAATACGAAATTAATTAGTTGTACACCCAATATATATATATAT
>MQRK01222826.1:3239-14929 GCA_001938485.1 Girardia tigrina | reverse complement strand
CGTAAAATAGAGGAACTCGAAGCTATCGAACTTCTTCCATATCCTGCCTACAGTCCTGATTTAGCGCCTTCGGATTTTCATCTTTTCCGAGCTATGTCGCATTTTTTGAAGGGAAGGAGTTTTCCGATATCGACGACGTCGATAATGGGTGTCGAGAATTTTTTGCTTCTAAAGACAAAACATGGTATCGACGCGGAATAGAACAACTTGCAGAACGTTGGGTACAATGTATTGAACATAATGGACTTTATTTCGAATCATAATCTTTATTGTGCGTTGTTTTATGAACATTTTAATTTTTAATAAAAAGTGCCCCACAACTTATGACTCACCCTAATATGGGACATAATTATTTTCATATTACTCAATAAATTTATTATAATCCTCACTAAATTTACATGTTGACTGACAGAGCCAAATAAGATTTTGATAAAATTCTAAATTTTACTTTTTCCATTTTTTTAATTTTATTTCCAATGTCAAACAAAAAAAAATACAATTTATAGAAAAGAAATTCGTAAATAAAATTATTCATTAAAAATGTTTATCAACGAAATCTGGTTACTTAAAATTCAAATAAGGAAAATTTTATATTTGAAACTTTTTCAATATTTTAAGGTGTAAATGTTTTGAGTTTGAGAATCAGTAATATCAAGAGCAATGGACGACGAATTAGAAAACAATAAATACTAAATAAGCAACATTAAAAATTTTTTAGTTTACCATAAAACATAATTTCCTTAGGCTTTATAAATTGACGATATCCTGAATGTTAATGAAAATTATTTATATATTTGTTTTAAGGATTTGTATAGATTCATTTATTATTTTAGATCGAAAATAAAGTTAAATTTCCTTCAATGCACAACCCAAATGTTCAAAGGACAATGATTATTAAAGATAATTATGGAGACTGGATGATTATTGTTGCGAGTTGGTTGAATATGAAAGTTGGAATACCTGGAACACCAAGTGAGGTTTTTATGACAAAAATATTTTAATGATAATGCATATTTTTAATAATTACAAAATCTATTTTTTAGAAGAAACTCAAGACTTTTTATTTAATCCAATTATTAAGATTATATATTATTATAAATTCGATTATAATAGATATTTAAACAATAATATTTCTTAATTATACAGGGTTTTTTTATTAAGAAAGAGCTGGTTTTCAAAAATAAAGAGCCGGTTTAAAAAAAAATTAATTATTATTCAATATACAAAAGTATGATTTAAAAATATCTTTCAACTTCTGAGTTTTAATATAAGATAAATTTTGTATAAATATCTACTTTTTAACCTGACAATGTTGAAGATATGATAAGAATTAATATATACTTAAAATTTAGCAAACAAAAACTTTATAAACTAAATATTTTTTTTATTTTTGTTGTTGATTGTTTATCGAGTTACAAATTTCCCAAAAATGTCTGTAATACTCTTCAAATAAATTTAGTTCAGACAACACCAAGTTTATACTATTTTAATTGATCCTGTGTTGTTGCTCGAATACGTATACGAAATAGCCTAGGTTTAATTGATGCAAATACATTTTCAATTGGATTGTGATCTGGAGAATAAGCTGGTAGGATTCCTCTAGTCCGTGCCAGTTCTAGGTTGATCACTAATTGTACAACGACGATGACAAATTCCGAAAAACAAGTCACCTAGCTAAACTTGGTCATCAATCGATAGGAAAAAGTACCAAAATCAATAAACTTTAGAAGCAATAACAACTTATAAATAAGTCATAGTTACTCCCACCGTTTACCGAAGAAAGCTCGAATTCCAGCCTATCAACTTCTCATACCCCATCCATAGAGGCAATCCTTTTACCGAAGGTACGGATCTAATTTGCTGACTTCTTTTACCTACATTGTTCTAACACTAGAGGCTGCTCACCTTGGAGATCTGTTACGGATATTGGTACAACTTGAAACGAAATTTATTACTGCTTCATCAGATTTTCCAGGGCCTCCAGGAGGGCTTTGGACATTACATGAAATGCAATGCTTTTAACAATTCACATTCCTTTCTCCAAACATTTTGTTTCGAGAGACATGGTTATGTAAAGAAAGAAAAGATAACTCTTTCCAAAACACTCGATAACGTCTCTGATATCGTTTGGGTTGCCACTATTTGTTGCTGGAACAAAAAATCTCCGTTTTCAAGTTCAGGAATATTAATATGATTCCCTTTCGCTTCAGGGGGCTACTAAAAAATCAGACAATAAATTGTCAATCACCTCTTTCTGATAACTGAATTACCAGATCGCATAGGACCGACTAACCCATGTTCAAATACTGTTCACATGGAACCCTTCTTCAAGGATTTCACTTGAATAATTGCTACTACTACAAAGCTACCCATTGCCGCAGCACACCAACTCCACCAACCTCTAGATTGATATCTTCAAAAAAGGCTTTTATCTCATGACAGTGATGAAACCTCACGTTATCCATAACAAATACAGGATTCCCAAGAAAAGATTCTTTTTTATAACAAAGATTTATTTTTGAAAAGGAGCTCTTTGTTTATGAAAAGCCCTGTATATTCATTGTCATTAAACAATTTTTATTGAAAATTATGGCAAAAATATTTTAGTAAAGAAAATTTGTTTATAATAAAAATGGTGCATTTTTGAATTCAAATATTGGTATAATAACCAATAATCAAGTGTGAAATATAAATTATAAAACAAGAGATAAATCGAAGCAAAAGAGACTATTATTGATATCTTATAAAGGTTATTCGAATTTATTTATTAAAATTAAATATAATATTTTATAACAATATAATATAATAATATTGTATAACAATATTTTTCAAGAGGTTTTTTCAAAAGTTCTTGGAACAGTTACACTATTTTAAAATTCATTAATTTCTTCGTGATTAATTCATTTCAAATGATTAAATGAATGTATTTAGCGTTTTAAACAGACTTGGCAAGTTTTGGCCAGTTTTTTACTGTTTCTTATAAACACAAAAAATAAGCTCCTTGCTTGTATCAAAGCTTTTTCTAAAATGATTTTATTTCACATTTGAGAACAGTTAGAAATCATATGGTAAGAGTGTTAAAAGGTCAATTCCTAATTCATCAACGAATTCAATTGTCCTTCTAAAAATAATTGTTTGGTATTGTAGACAATCTTCTCCGCCAGAATCTGTTTTACCGTCGCGGAACATATTTCTAGCATCTTCTAGAGATACTTTATCAATCTTTTTTCATAATAGGTTGCTTTTCATGTGTGACGAAACATTTTTATGCTTCTGAACATTAAAAATTTTGGCTGCAGTTAAGTTGAACTGCTTTGATCTTTTCATTTTCTTCAAAATATTGTTTGACTCTAATACCAATCAGAAAGTTTTAAGACATGTACTTGCAAAGTAGGTCTGCCCAAAATGTGGACTTTTTGGCTAATTGTTTTTAAATCTTTCTTATAGTGCGTATCTACTACGACTTTTAGTTGAAAATCTTTAACAAACCACTTGAACAAATATCTATTCCATTAAAAATATTCTAATCTTTCTCCAGTGATAACATTTAACCGTATCCAAGAACTTAAAAAAGAACTCTTATATAATTATTTTGTTTATGATAATTATATCAATTTTTAAGACAAAAAAGGTGTTCAAGGAAGGCCTGGTTATTTTTATATAGAAGTATATCATTTAAGAAGTAAAAAAGAGTATCAGAGTTTTAAATTGGTTAGTATTTTGTTTTAAATTATTATAATTCTTTAATGTAATATATAAAATGAGCTTACTGGTCTGTTTTGGTTATGTGATCAATTAACTCGCCTTATACTATATTATGTTGGTCGAAAAATAATGGCGGTTTTGGGACACAAACTTCAAAGACGTGCAAATTCACAGAAACAAAAGTTTATTAATCAAAGTATGAATCGTTGGCATCAATACATTTTTGCCAACGAGAAACAAGTTGTTTTATTCCATCAGCATNAAATGCATCGGTTCTCGAAGCGACGAATTCTTGGAAGGCATTTTGAGCATCATTTTGGTTTTTGAAAATTTTTTCACGTAGGAAGTTGTACAAATGCCTGAAAAAGTAAAAGTCCGTTGGCGAGAGGTATGGTGAATATAGTAGATGAGGCAAGGTTTCATAGCCCAAATCATTAAGCTTTTGAAGAGTCACTTTTGAAATATGAGGTCTAGCGTTATCATGAAGAAGGATGGGACTTTTTCGATTGACCAATCCAGGACAAAGGGTTTTCAATTTTTTATGCATTTCATCAATTTCATGACAGTACCTCTCCGCTGTGATTGTTTCACCTGGATTCAAGAAACAATAGTGTATAATTCCAGCATCACACCACCAAACTGTCACCATAACCTTACGGGGTGTTAGTTTCGGTTTTGGAAAGTGTTTCGGTACTTCATCTTTGTCCATCCACTGTGCAGATCGACTTCGGTTATTATACAGGATCCATTTCTCATCACAGATAACAATACGATCAAGAAATGGATCGTTTTTATTGCGAAGATGATTAACAGAACAAATTTCATAGCGTCGGTTCTTTTGATTTTCATTCAAATCATGTGGAACCCATTTATCAAGTTTCTTGATTTTTCAAGTTGTTTTTTTTATTAATGCCCAACCAATCTGCAAGTTCTCTGATTGTTGTACGGGGATCTGTTTCCACCATTGTCCTCAAATTGTCGTTGTTCACAGCAACTGGACGACCACGACCTTCTTCATCTTCAAGGTTTTCATCTCCATCAGAAAATTTACGGAACTATCGTTGCACTGTGTGCTCAGAAGCTGTTCCCTTGCCAAACGTTTTATTGATATTGCGAGCCGTTCCTGCTGCTTTACGACCCAGTTTAAATTCATACAAGAAAATTGCTCTAATTTTAATTTTTTCCATTATTAATTTAGCACCAATTTAAATTCATACAAGAAAATTGCTCTAATTTTAATTTTTTCCATTATTAATTTAGCACCGTAAATATTCTAAAAAATAACAGCAATATGTTAATAATGGCTATAGGAATATACAGCTAGGCATAAAATTTCAAATAATATCTAACACTAATGCATTTAAACTTATATACATATCAAAGTAGATAAACAAAGTATAAAGCTGAAAAATAATAATATAATTTATGAATAAAAAAATCTAATTTAATATACTTATATTGTAGTAAACGATATTAACTTTGACAATGTAATTGCAATATTAAGTTCACTCTGATAAAAGAAATTACAATTGTAGGACAGATAAAATCAATAGTTCCTTTTGTTGAAATTTGTCGAATTTCGGAGATAAATACTGTTTTCGATATGGCTAACAGTTTCATTGGACGTTAGTGGAATTGTATTTTTTTGTAAAGTTTCCTTGAATATGACTTTTTTAATTGTTTGATATTACTAAAATACTCTAGAGCAGTGTCGGGCAACCTTTTTCGAGTTGCGGCGCACTAAGCTTAAAACTTTTTTTCGCGGCGCACCTGTGTGATTCACTATAAATTTACTCGTAGGTAATTACAATTACTGTGGGTTTTAAAACGATGCAAAAATACGACTATTATTGCTACAGCAATACTGCAATAACTTGTTCAATTACCTTAACGATTTGAAATATTTTACATAAATGTTCCCAGTGACACCAGAATTTTTGGTGGTACCCCAGGGCGCCGCGGTGCACTAGTTGCCCGACACTGCTCTAGAATAATTAAATGTTTTCTGAAATATCAGATTCGACGAATAAATATTTAGGCTCTTTGTACAAGTAATAGAATTGACTCTATAATCTTTAATGTCCAATTAATCTTAAGTAATCGTTCAATGAGAAAAATTTCATAGATAAAATCACGAATGATTTAGAGGAGTTTTTATTATATTATTAAAAATATTTTTATTATTATATATTATTTTATTGATTATTTTATTTTTTTAAATTCAAATTCAGGATTCTATATGGAATTATTTATTAGAAATTATAATTTAATTAATTTTTGTTGTTCAGAAATATACTTATCTATATACGCATTGAATTCAATAAGTACACTGCCTGAGGAAGAGAACAAATTCCAAAAAGGGTCATTATTATAACACAACAAGCTTAACTTATGTAGACATCATTTTTGAACATAATGCACATTTCGCGGCCTAAACTTCCACAAACGAAGAATCAACTCATAAAACGTATTTTTAAAAATTTCTGAGTATGCGACGAAGATATACTCCATGGCAACCTTTAAAACGTCTTTGCATCCAAACTGGATGCCTCGCAAATGCTTCTTTACTTGTCTGAAGAGGTAAAAATTTATCAATGTAAAATTTCAATTTGGCGTGGGCTATTCCAACACTTTAACATGGTAATTCAACACTCTTCTTAGAATATGTTCTCCAATATTTCATGACTTGTGTCAAAACTTTCTAGTGATCGACTTGATTTTTCTTGATCAAAAACGGCGGTCTGCAAACTTGCAAACTTTCTAACTCAATATGTAAAAGTTGTCAGAGGGGAGTCATGTATCTAAGTTGACTCCAAAAGATCGTTGATTTCACTGCACGTTTTCTTGTACCACACAAACAACTTGATAACACTGCGATATTTGACGTCTGAAATTGAACAAATATCTAATCCAATAACAATATTAAAATCTTTCTCCGATGATACCGCATCCAAGAATTAAAAAATAAATCGAGCATAATTATTGTGTTTTTGATAATCTTTTGTTTATTATTTACTGACAAAAATTAAAAAAAATCGCAATCAAAATTTTAATTAGTTTGACAAAATAAAACAATTAATGAAACTAAAACATATATTAATTTATTTAACCACAAAACAACTACAAATTCCTAATTCATTTTTACCTTAGGCCGGGTACTTATTGAACGCACCACGTATAAAGTTCTTGAGAGATCGACCGTACACATGAGTCAAAGCTATATATACTGAAATGAAAGAAGGTCTACCCTAAATGAGTGAATAGTTTTTCAATGATATAATAAATTCTACGAAAGAATACAGAGTAATCTCTAGAAATTTTGAACAAATTTCTTTGATAAATTATAAGAAATATTATTCATGTATCTAGAATTTGTGTTATGGAACAAAACGACCTCTACAGAAATACAATTAATAATCTTTTAAAATCTTAAAAAAAGGTTATAAAAAGGTTATTTATATCGTTTGTTTCAAGTAACCATTATATTCATTTATTAAGTAATTTTTATACTTATATATATATCGAATTTTATTGTTTTATTGCTTTATTCTTTTAAAGAAAGTAGAAAAGAATGAAATTGTGATTGGCTTCTGCTAATTTTCACAATAATATATTTAATAAAGGAAGAACTAACCATTCCCTTGTATCTACGACGAAATATCTAGAAAAATTGACGCCTGTAAAAATAAGAAGCGTATAATCAATAATTCTGAAATAATAAACAGTTTTGTCCCACCTGGCACAAATCTTGGAAGTGGGTGTTTCTTGGAAAGAATCTCAACAAAAAACTCAAAATGTAGTTGTAAAGAATTTTAGCAACTAACGGAAGAATTCACATTAATTACACTGTAAAGATTAGTGGCATGACAAAGCTGCGTGGAAAGCCTTATAAGTACTATATATTCTTCCATCAAAGCTATTAGCTCGATTATAATGCTCAAAAACTAATTTTGCTTCAAGAAATTCTGAAATTCAACAGCCATAAATAAATACAAATCGACTCAACAGTTACTGGTTTCATGGAAAAGCGGATTTACAATTCTTTACTCCATTGAAATTATCATCGATATCAATAAATATTTAAGTACATTATATATATGTCTGGCTTTAATAATCAAATATTTTATTAATGATAATTGATAATCTTTTTGAACTAAAATGAAAATAGTAAAGAATTATTTCTAAATAAATCACTAAACTTGTCTAACAATCAGACGACAGCAAAACACGATTGAACACATGAAAAAAGCCTCCTAAACCACCACAAGGTTTTCTTCATTATTGAGGTAAAACAAAGATGCTTTTCACTTTACTCTGCGGGACTTTTAAATTCTTTGACTCATAGAATTAAGAAAATATGAGTTCAATATTTTATATTTATAAGAGCAATTACATGTTCGATATCCAACAAGATTTTGTTTAAAAGTTGAAAAATTGTAATAGATGTTCTGTGCAGTCTCATTTTTCGGTTTAATTTGCATTTTATTGTGTAGGAATATTGAGAAGAACATTTTATCCATTTATAGAAATCATTTGTATTTCACACTAAAAGGTGGGGAGACCCACCGAAATTGGTATTGTAAAAATTGAGTTATTAATGTTTTGCTTAAGAGGGTTATCCCAATCGAGCTGCATCAGTAACTGAATATGAACAAGAAGCCAATGCGGCGTCGATATAACAAAATTAAGAATTAGAAAGCCACGTAGATAACTAAAACGATGCCTCTTAATTGCTCAAACGAAGATTGGACGAGAAACAACAGGTTGAAATGATGTTTGCCTTTTGGAGAAGATTGAGCAAAGTTTTTTGATAAATATATGAGACAGAAGATAAAGTACTATAGAGCCTCTTCATTTGAGACTTCATGAGAAATAGAAACCCACTATAGACATTATTCATCTCAAATGTGTCACATTGAGTAATTCATGGGACTCCAATAATGTCATTAAGGTATTTTGAATTGAAGTATTTCTCAAATCCCAAAATAGCATTAATATGATTAATTAAATCAAAGGAATCACCTCAAACCGAGTACTTTACGACAATGCTCATGTGCACTATCCCATTAAGCACAGCAGGAAATGACGACAACTTGTTTGTGCTTATGAACCACCCTCTACGAAATTCAGTTATTGAGCTTAATGATTTTAAGCTTGCAAAATATTTTAAAATATTTTTAAAAAAATATTAAAAAAAAATAAAAATATTAAATAAAAAAATATTATTAAAAATATTAAAATATTTTAAAAAACATTTTAAGGTTACAAAAATGATTCAAATTAAAGATAGACTTGAAGGTAAATTTGGAGAAATGTCTTTTGTAAGAGAGTTATTTTTTCTTAAAAACCGGAATAAGGGGATTAGTTACATTGAAAAATAAAATCTTCATATACTACTTTTGCTAAGTATTATTTGTGGTTCTCCTATCTCATTTATTTCTTTACCATTCTAATGACTTTTCAGTCTCACCAAGTTCTTTAGATATATCTTTGACTATCTACAAAGTATCATGATGTATCAGTACAGTTGAACCGGGTTAAGTCGGATTCATCGGGAAACAAAATTTATCAAACATAGGTGAATTTCAACTTGAACGAAATCACTTCATTTTTTCAGTTATTCATCATATCAATCATATTAATATAAAAACTAAAATATCAGTTAAAATTAAAATAATTGTTTTATGACAAAAAACCGTTAATACTTTTTTTTAAAGAATAGAGTTTTAGACAGAGAGGAATCACTGTCTTAAAGTTCAGCCCAACAGAAGCAGCGCAGTGCGGAGATCACATTGATAATTTCAACCGCTGTCCCTTTGATTTTAGGGTTATGATGAAACCATCTATTTCATCATTTGCATCGTCCTCATCAACCTCATTTCTTTGATGGACAATATCCAAAATGTCGATATCTGACAACCACTGCTCAGCGTCAACAGTGACATCAATATATTTATATTATTTAAGTTGCGAATTTGAAGTAAATATAAAGTATAAACAAAATAAAGAAATAGATTATTTATAGAATTACTTACAATTCAATAGCTTGGTTATTCTCTACCAAAAATATTCTTTAGTTGAAGATCACATGTTTCTACGTCTTCAATATAACAAATTTTTTGTACACCATTCTTAAAACAATTCGCACCATAACTATTCTTAATAGTCAGAGGAGTTACCTAGGTAATTGCTGATTTAACTACAATTGAAACAACCAAGAGAGACTAGGGAAATTCTGCTTTGGCTTCAATATAGGTAAGGTGTTTTTATCAAAGGCGACGGTGATAACGGACTTTAAAAATTTTAATGATCACAGCATTTAGTGGTTAAGTATGGCTGGTTTTTTTTCAATGGAAGGAAATAAATATGTTGTTCTCAATATGTTTTAATTTTTTGGCGAGATGTACAGAAATGTGCCAAGAATAAAGGCCGATATTACTAATTCTGTTTTTGGATTGCAATAAAATAACCATTTCCTCTCTTTCTTTTCAATATCCTCATTTCTAAATATCCAGGAATTCAGCAGCGGCCATTTGTGACAGGATACTTCTTTAACTCTACATGTTCTGGACCATGTTGAACTAGAAAAGATCTGGTATTTTTATAATTTAAATTCCATGTTGGATCATTTACATTCACATTTTCATATTCAGACTTATTATTATTACTCACATCAACTTCATTTTTTTCAAACAAGTCTTGTTCTGTATTCTTCACAATTGTAACTTTTTTAAAGAACAATCTTCAGCTTTTACTTCCGTAAGTTCCTTAGCAGGGGCAATAACTTCCACTTCCGTGTCATAGGCATTATCTTCACCATCCAGACGATCCAGTCCATCCTTTGAACGTGATACCTGTGTTTTTGGTATATGGATTTCTTTTTCTTTTGTGGTTTTGAATTGTGAGTGCGAAAAAAGAATGAGTATATGTTTGTGTTTTACTTAAGCGCTAATTGTACAATGTCTTGATCTCATTAGTTTTATTTTTTGTACATAAGTTTTCTTGTGTGTGAAGCATGCGATGTATAATGGATTTATGTTGTGATTCAATTTTGTACGATGAAACTAAGTATCTTTTAATGAAAGAATTCTCAATTTAATATTCGAGTTAAAAAAAGGATTTCTATTTACAAAGATAATAGCTGGATCTGATGTTCCCTTCAATGTTGAAGAAAATGAGTAGTTGAACCAAATTTATAAACATGATCATTATCTCTACGACAGTGAATAAAGAATCGTATTTTCTCTATTCTAAATCACAGAAGCTGGTGTTCAAAAATGTTATCAAGATTCAAATGTTGAATTATTATTAGTTTATGAAAAGAGTGATCAAGTGGTGATTTCATCAACAAGAAAAAAAACAATTAATCCTGTATGGGAGCTCGTTTCAATATTGCTATTTGTTTCAGTGAAACGACCATTTATTATTTTGGAAATTTGGTTATGTCTGCCTTTAGGACTGCATTTGTTACTGCATTACTCCTCCTGGATTGTCCGAGAATATTATATATATGTACATTGTTTAATGCATTTTTTATTTCAATATTTATGAAATGGTCTTTGAAGCGACTCGGCGCATTAGTATCCTCAAATATGTAATGAGTTTCTATCGGATAATGTGAATGAAGTTCTCGAAGTCCAAAAGGAATCAGTCATCACTAGAAATGTATGTTGTGGCAGCAACAGCATTAATAAGCTAATTTAAAAAATTCAAAAATGAAATCGATAAACATTAATGATTAGTTTAGACAAATTAATTAATTACTTACCGAGTACTTTCTGGCTCAGCTTATTTTAATTTTATTATTCGTCAAACGGTATTAAATTCCTAAGAACAACTGGATCAATTTTGACGGTTTCACATTCCTCCATTATTTCGAGTTGTCGTATATAGTGGTATTATTTCGAACTTTAATAAAATTTTATTAAAAAGCAAGGTTATTCCTTTTGTTGTATCAATACCTTTCTTAATCGTTAGAGTTTACT
>MQRK01222824.1:14682-25983 GCA_001938485.1 Girardia tigrina | reverse complement strand
CAATTCTCTCTAAACTTTGCATATTTACTCATTTTCGACGATAATAATTGATAATGTAAAAATTTGATCAAACAAATCAATCAAAAAACATTTTTGGCAAAAAACGTTTTTCGATTATCCACAAATGTTTAAACTGTATTAAATATAAATGTTTTGGTTTTTTTCCTTCTATACTTTATAATAAATTTAATATAAGCCTCCCCTGACTGAACGGATAAGTGAGTATTGTAGAGACTACAGTACAAGCATTGGTGTACAGGGTAGTGAGTCACAGACTCTGTACCGGATAGAAACCATAAATAGAAAATACAGAGCCTACTGACTTTCTTGCACGACTTTAGATGTAAGAATGTGAGCTCTCAGCACATGGGCACGCTTCGTTTTCGCAGTAGGAAAGAACCAGTCATAATCCACCGTACCGTGATTTTGTAGAGCTTTGGTTATGTAAACATATTTCATACAATGATTAAAGAGACACCAAAATATCCCAACATCAGTTGTATTATTTAACCAAAAGTCGAGAGCCACCCTTGGAATGAGTCCTGAGTCCGTCTCCGCGGTACCGTCTAAGGGGCACTGACACATCATACATCGCGATCGGGTTCGAAGATTTATTTTGTAAATAAATTTAATGTTATTAGTAACTATTTAATTGAAAAATGGAGTTGTAAAATAAAATTTCCCTTCTACAAAAGATTTAAATAATAACATAATAAATTTATTGAAAAATGTATTAGTAATCCTCTCTTCTACAAAAGGTAACATCAAATTCTGTTGGCCAAGTAGAGTTTTGTGCGCATAGAGCATGGATATAATATTTTTTTGGTTTACTAGTTTTTGACTTTTTTTTATAAATAAAAATGTCAATTATTATTACTAATTATTATCGGTTTGACAGATAATTATTTGTCTCGAATTTATCCATTAAAATTTCCATATTTTCCATTATTCAATTATATTTTAATAATATCGGTTTTTTCATTTGTAAAATGAATTTTCATTTTTTTTATTTCTTTGCAAAAGAAGTCATTGAAGATAATTTAATAAATTCGAGCAAAGATCTTCTTGCAATTAGGGATAAAACTAATTAAAGATATGATTTTTTTGTATTTGGGAAAGTTGAGACGCGCGGCAGTTTCCTAAACAGTTTTTATCCACAGGTTCCTCATGTAAAAATATTTTTAATGAATTAAATATTTTGTTTTAATTTAGCTAGAGTTATAATACAATAAAGTCAACCAATTCATAATTATAGGAAGAGATTAGGGAAATTTAAGATTTCTTCGAATTTTAAAAGTTTTTTTCTCCCCCCAAAAGAAGGTAAGTTAATATAAATATTCTTCTTTCTTTTGGACCTTAGCCGTTGAGCCGTGAGTGCACCTAATTATGCACAAGCTTTGACCACATTTCTCTATTTCTAACCTCTCTTCTCAGACCTTTCATACCAAATACACTACATTCTTTTAAATCGTCTGTCTATTATCTCTTTGGTCTTTCTTTTTCCACTCTTCTTTCAATCATGACCTTTGCTAGTGTTTATTTTCTTAGCTGATGTCCGTAGAATTTCAGCTTCCTTCTCCTGAGGGTTTCTTTTATTGATTCCGGTCTTTTAACTAATAGTTTTATCAATTTCCTCCAGACAGAGTCGTTGGTCTTCTTTTCTTTCCACGTTATATTTAGCATTTTCCTTCAGTACTTCATTTTAAATGCTTTAGGTCTATCTCTGCTCTTCTGATTTATTGTCTAACTCCCGCATCCATAGAGAAGTGCTGCCCAGACAATAGATTTAGTGATCTTAATTCAACTACATAAGTTTCTTTTAAAAACTGAAAAAATGATTAAATGAATAATATGTTATATATTAATCAAATATTTTTGGTTATTGTTTCACCACTCTGTCGGTTGGTAGCTCGACCGCCTTTTCCTTTCTTGTGTTGATGCGGAGAAGTGACGGCGCTACTTGGATCAGGCCTCATAGGGGCTTGTTCTCCTTACTGGCCTCTGACAATATATGTTTTGACACTTCTGCCGGCAGACTAGCAAGAAATGCTTGGCGCAAAAAATGTTCTGCGGCTCCTGCCCCATGTAGATGACGGTCACGCGCCGTCGGTGTGACAACATATACTCCTCGATCAATTCGCCTGGTTGAATGGATTGCGATCTAAATTGCTCGAACGCATCTTGCAGATCGAGCCTAAATGCTTCTAACAGTGCAGCCTTTACCGCCTCTTAGCTCCTTTGATCTTCGCTTGTCAACACCAAGAAAAGATCAAACACGCACTCGTCTTTTGTCGATAATGCAGACTGCCGCTGAGGCTTCGAAATTGCGACACCAAATCGCAAAATCACCGCAGCCGTCAAACGTTCGGAACGCGTCAGTAAAGTTAAATCGGTTCATGGCCAAGGTAGTTTGATAAGCTAAATCTGAACACGGAGTATTATTTTTAAATCAAAAATCAACATGCTCGAAGTTTCTGCAATATATCAGTTCAGCTAAAGAACATTATTTAAACCAGATTGCTAATTCTCCACAGTAGACTTAAACTTTTGGCCACCATTGTATATATAAATATATGTATATACATTTATAAATATAATATTTTGGTGAAATCTGAATTGAAGCATGGAAAAATTATTTACCCGGATATAGTACTTATTGTTTTCGATATAAAATGATTATCACACTCAATTAGTAATTAAACTAATAATTTGGAGTATTTTTTTTTATATTCATATATGAATTATCAAAATTATATTCATGAAAAGTATTATTTACAGCAATATAAAAAATTATTAATATTTTTAAAGCCGAAATTAATATATCAGTATATATATATATATATATATATAAAACAGCCATTTTTCGAAATATTTATTAAACAAAACTAGTTTCTCCATATTGGTATCTTCAGTATTCTGATTGAAATTCTGATTGTATGTTGATTTTTGATTGTATTTCTTCTACTTAGATGGCTGATTAATATTTTAATTCTTATAATCTGAAACTAATTTATTTAAATTTAAATTTCATATACAAATTTTAATTTATTATGATTGTAAATTTTAAATGATTTTATATATAAAGGTCAGTTTATCATTATGGATTTATTAGGTTGTTGGGAAAATTCGAAGCGTTTTTCAATAGGAGTTTGGAGGTTTTTAAAAATCTTAAATAGGTGTATTTATTCAATATAATATTCTCCGTTGCTTTCTATCGCATTTCTCTATCTCTGCTTAAGACTGATTTAAATCGTGTGATCAAAACTACAACGAAATGACCAAAGAAAATGTCGCGAGTGTCAAAACCGTCCAACCGGTCGCTCCAAGTGATGACGGCAAAACCGACGAGAAAGGATTCTTGATCAATCTAATCGATTCCCCGGATCGAGTAGAATTCAGTGACGTAGTAACAGCAGCGTTAATAGTGACCGATGGGGCGCTGGTTCTTTTCAATTGTGTGTTAGACGTGTGCGTACTGACGGAGACCGTGTTGTTCCAGGCGATCATCGAGAGAATCAAAGAATATGAGCTCCTTTCGCGTCTCTCACTCTCGTCCCAGTGCCTCCGCGTTCCCAACACCGGAGCCCCGCAGCGCTCTCGAAAAACTTTGATTTTTGCTCTCAAAAAAATCATCCTGCTACTTTTTGCAACCTTCTTAATTTTCAAATTTCTTTCTAGTTAGGTAGTTTTGAAGGGACCTGAAAAGTTGATAATCTGAAGAAGCAAGATTCGGAGAATGAGGATGATGCAATAGAATATCCCATTCAAGGTCCAATAATTTATTTCGAGTCTGCAAAGATTTGTGCGGCCTTGCGTTGTCCTGATGAAAGACAACACCTTTTCTGTTGCATATTCTGGGTGTTTCAGCTTATTGTTGCATCCAATTTTGATAATTGTTGATAATATTTGTCGGAATTAATTGTTTCTTTGATGATTTCCTTCCAAACACCATATACGTCAAGCAAAACCTTTTTCGGATGAAGATCTGGCTTGATGATGACGGTCAACGCAATAAATTTTTATCATTGGTTTTTGTCTTTTAAAGATAACTTATCATTGTTTTTTTCAAATATTTACATAGTCTAATTATGACAGCTTGGCTGAGGCTTGTCCCAAAGACAATTCAAATTGTTATGAAAATAAATATGTGAAAAACCATATTGGTGTTTTTAATAATAATTTTATAGAAAGTATAAGTTTTTGAAAAAAACGTAAATACATTGTCAAAATTAATCAATTAAACTAATTATTAAAAAATAATCATTATTTTTTTAATAATTAGTTTAATTGATTAATTTTGACAATGTATTTACGTTTTTTTCAAAAACTTATACTTTCTGTAAAATTATTATTAAGAACACCAATATGATTTTTCACATATTTATTTTCATAAAAATTTTAATTGTCTTTGCGACAATCCTCAGCCAAACTCTCATAATTAGACATCTCATTAAATTGATAACTTTTTATTAATGCCTCGTTAATAAACAATTATTCGAACAAATTTTCATTAAAAATCATTTTCAGATTTTAGTTTTATACATTTTACTTTTATAATTTTGTTAATAATTTGATCTAAAAATTAATTTTATTTTAAAATGATTTTATTTAACGAAAAATATTTATTTATTGAATTTAAAAATAAGTTAAAAATTATTTACTTTAATAAACTTATTTAATATTCAAATTTTAAACGATTTAATGTTTTAAAGTTTTTTTAATATCTCTTGTTGAAATTTAAAATGCAAACTATGCTCGAATAATTATCTATCGTGAACATCAAAAATACCAATTTTTCATCTGGGTGCGAGTACATTTCCAAATACTAAACTCAACATACAAAATTCAACATACCAATTTCAACATACCAAATTTAAAATATTCCTCACAATTATCATATAATCATAAATTAAAGCAAATAATGTTTCAAGAAACGTTTTTTGATAACTAGATTGTAATCTTTTAAATATTATATCATACATATTCAACTTATATAGGTTAAAGCATCTTAAGCAATAATTACAAAAATATAATTTATTTGACCTAAAGGATATGTGTTTTAAGTTATTTTAGCGAATATTCGTTTTATTTATAATTATGTTATAAGCAATAAATTATTCTTAGCACTTTTTTATTCAAGAAGGAAAGGCTTTAACCATAAGCTCTTGGACCGATTCATTACATTGATGGATTTTAAAAATCGTTTGTAATTGATGATAAATACTTCCAAATCTCAACGCCCATCGAAAACTTTAGATACCAAGTTATTCACTGCACTTTGAGTGGTCGCAATGTAATAAAAATGTGGCATAAGATTAATAATTTATTTATTTAAAATCACACAATTTTGATTTGAGTATTTTAACAAATATTGATATATCTTATATCCATATTTCATGAGAATTTCGTAAAAATATTTAAGATCTTTTAAATGTATATAAATATAAACATGGGTTTAGATATAAATAGATATCCGACTACTCTTATCTTGACAAAGATTTTGAGTAGTAAAATAATTTTTAATAAAAAATTAGAGTTCACAATTTGTCATTGAACTTTTTATTAAATGAGTTTATTTTCATTTTGTGATTTTTAATGGTTTTAGAACTCTTTGAGAAGAATATGTTTGCCAACCATTATTTAGAGTTACTTATTGATAATTGTCCCAAATCTTCATGATTATGAAATATTTTGAATTCAAGTTTAATATTTAAAGGTAAAGGTTAGAGGTACACAACCTTTTTACAAACTAATTGATTGTTCAAGACTTTCCCCGAAAACGCTATTGAGTTTCTAAAGGAAGTACGAATTGTATTAATCACATCAAAATATGTAAATATTTATATGCTTCTATAATATTTAATTGCCCATCTGTTGACTCTGGGGGCCTGTTTTAATCGACTTGGAACAGTGGAAATTAAATTATCGAAAAACCGTGTATCACGGGATAAAGTTTGAGATATTTTGATAATTTTATGATAAAATTTTGATGATATTTTTTGTCACTAAAGGCTAAAACGTTTTAATCGAATTAAGTTCCAAATTATTTCGAACGAAATACATGATCCTAACCTCCTGTCTTTACTACAGCCAAGTAGAACGTAATGCGACTTAAGAATATTAATGAGCAGTTTTAGTTAATTTTAGTAATTCCATAACTCTTAAATTTACCCAAAGGAATTAAATAATTTGAAAACTTTCCATGACAGGAATCCAGATGTACTAATTAAATTTAATATAAAATAAATGTTAAAAGAGTTGTTAAATGTTATTTCTTGAAAGGTTTAATGACCTTTTCCAATTACTTTTCACACAATAAGCGTCATTAATCGTTTGGACAAAAACAGAAATCCATGGTTGATAATTAATGCTTTGAAAAGGCATTGAATTGTCTTCACGAGTCTTAAAAGTTAGACTAAAGAAATAAAATTCTAAAACATATCAAAACTTTGTAACAATATTAGGAAGGAGTACTACGAGACGCTTATATGCAAAGGACACAGGTAAGTAGTAAGTTTATATATATATATATATATATATATGAAATTTTTTTCGTTGTTGTATAGTTTTTCATCATGAAAATGACAATAACAAACTAGCAAGTTTAGTCTACAAACAATTATTCTTAGGTTTGCATTCAGATAAATAAATTCACTACCGGTAACACAAGTCAAACGAAATTCTTGTTTTCTTTTAAATATTATTTAACAGAAGCCGAACTTAACAATCCAATTCACAAATTATACAATTTACATAGGAAACATTTCATTATGGGAGGGCAGTATGTTTGTGGTAAATTTTGCATAAAGACTTATCTACAAAGATGGATAAATGCATACGCTACACATAAGCACAACATAATGAATATTACACAGAATATTATTAAAATTCATGTGTATAAAAAGAGCTTTTTATATTACTACGTTTTGATCATTTACTGATTACTTTATTATTTTTCTTTTTTCTTCGTAGTTCTTCCGATCAAATCTAAACTAGAACTTCTTTCTTTAAACTACTCTCTTCCAATTTTTATTTTCACTTTCTTAAAATATTTTATTTAATTAAAATCAATAAAATTTTAGAGAACTATTTTTTTCCATAATAAATTTTTTGGAAATACTAAATGTAAAAAAACCTAAATTATCATTAAATAATATAAAATTTATTAGAAAGAACTATCTACTTATAAATAAAAAGTAGTTTCATTGCTTTATAAAATTTTTCGGACAAACAAACAAAAAATAAAGCAAGCTAATAAAAATATGGTAAAATAGTTTCTAGATGTCGGCATACATCAATTAAGTAGTTTTATTGTACATCTCACATATGGTAATACTATTCTTCCAAGTTTCTTACGGGTTTTTAAGGAACCAAAGAAGTGTTGGTAATATTCGCTCTATTACCTGGCATAGAGTTTCACAAGTACCCCTCATTCCAAACAAGCAATCAAGCCGAGTTATTTTAGTTTCTTTCTCCCTCCAATGTACTCTGGCAAAGAGGACTAACCGGAGAAGTTGTTCCAAAGGCAATTTGAGCATCACAACCACCACAGAGTAATCCTAATAATGTACAAAAGATTAAATTTAATTGTTAAAGATGACTTTCTGTTATCTAATCGAATCATTGAAAAAAATAGCAAATAGCCAACTAACGATGAAATGCAGAATCTGTAAGCATACCAAGAAGTAATACATACGGTGATGCATCACAATTGGGAAAATTTTTTGAAGGTGATAACTCTGAGAAACTCTTTCCTTTGATGAAGTATAAAGGTATCTTATTTATGCTATTTTGACAATTATACTACTATTTTAAGAAAAAATGATATCTTATAATAAACTGACAGACAATTACTTACCTTAAAAATGCCTGAGCAAAAAAAATCATCCATTTTTAATAATAATACTCCAAAAATGAATAAAATCAAGACTAATACCAAGAACTTGATGCTTTTAAAAACTTCTCTACTGAAAAAACGCGACAAGCAGAAATGTCTTTTGCTTCCTTCAAAACTCTGCTTTACAATAACATTGTCAAATTCATCGAAACTCGATGAGATGGGTTCTTTGGGTAAAACCTTAAGAAACATAAAGGTATTTCTGTCTTACTCTACTTTTTTTGTAAATTGACTGAACAGAATCTACAATTACAGGATAAGAAAGTAACTCTCATTGATGGAATGAAAGTTATGACATATTTTATTTAAAAAATTGAACTCTTCCTATCAAACCTTTCTGAGAAATATATTCTATCAAATCATTTCTATGATACCGTGTTTCTCGAAATATAAGACACTGTCTTATATTAATTTTGATGGAAAAATTACCAGTAGGTCTTATACTAGTATATTTTCTTATAGTCTTATATCAATATTCCCAAAAAAAGTCTTTAAGTTTTGGACTAGGTCTTATACGGGGGATGTCTTATATTTGTAGAAACACGGTATCAAGAAATGTTAGAATTATGAAATTATGATGGGTTTCTTGTACGCTTCAAATCGACCGCAATATAAACTTAGGCAATCGTTGTTTCATATGATATGTAAGAAGTTTAACGTTAAAAATTATAATTTTTCACTTAGTAGCCCTTCAAATTCTGATTCAGAGCAATGCAAAAACTGCTAAAAAATTTCATCTTACAGCAAATATACGTATTGCAATCCTACTCTTGTAAATCCATTTTTAGATGCAATCTCAAATTTTATATAAAAATTACAGTTGTTAATATTACTTTGAAATACATTTGTAAGGTTTGTATCTCTTTCTCTGTAATATTAGTGGTACAACATGGTATCTCATAGAGATTACATATCTACCTTCAGTTCTAATTCATTTAATATATTGAATGCGTAATTTGATGCTCAACAAATGCAATTAGCATGGCAAAGAAATTACAATATGACACGTTTCAAACACCTTCGATCATCATAAGTAAATATGAAAATAAAGCAGTTTATAATACAAATTAATAATTTAGAAAATACAATTGTTTAAGAAAGCTAACTAATAAAAAGTATTAATTAATGAGCCTCCTTAAACTAATTAAATATAAATAAAATAAATAATATTAATAATAATTTAATTGAAGAATATTCAACTCAAATATCAATAACACAGGGTCAGAGGAAATAGAGTTAATCACACAAAAATGGATAGACGTAATTATTCAGAGGGCAACAGTATAATCTCTTACATTTGATAGGATTCGATCAAATTGAAGAATTTGGTTGTCGTTGCAGCTTAAGAAAAGGAATACGTTAGAAGGACAATCAAGGATCAGGAGCTGTACATGAACGGTAAAACGAATTGTTCTGTTGATCCTTTGAATCATCTCGTAAATGTGGAGAGCGATGGAGGATAAGTTATTGAGGTGGAGTTTGATAATTGATTTGTTGGTCACTCGAGTCACCTAGTAAGGGTGAGGAGCGATTGTATATAATTTGCCAAGTTGAGATTCAAAAAATTGACTCAAGGGTACCACTTCCGGTCCAACATTCGAAATAGAAAACATCGTATATATGAATGCGATTATTAATCGGTAGGCGATAATTGTATATTTGATATGTAGGGTCTCGAAAGGACTTATACAACAATGAATATAAAATAATATGAATTTGTCATTTGAAATTACAAACAAGAAACATATGTTTTCCTCCAATGTAATGAATAAAAAACAATAAATTCTTAACTTTCATGAATGCGAACGAAAATCGTGAACCTCCATCTGTAAACAAAATTCAGTTTCCTTTTCCTTTGAGGTCGTATTTTACTTGTTTCAATACTTTTGTCAACTCTGAAATGAAAACATAATTAGTTGTTGAATAAACTGAAAATTAATAATTCTTTCATATAATTGTAATTTCATTCGAAATTTAATTTAAATTTTATTTTGTTAATATTTAATCAAATTAACTCAACATTTTTTGTAGATTGATTTCGTTTTGTTTACAACAAAATCAAGATTTAATTTTACTGTTCATTCTTCTAACTCCAATATTTATTTAGTGACACTAAGAGCCTGTGGGAGTCTCCCTTTAGGCGGCTGAGCTTTGTTGAGAACGATTTAGCAGTTTCTTTCGTCTTTCATTTGAATTTTAATTAACAAAAGAATTAGCCAGTTTAGTACAGCTTAAATATAGCTTTTCAAGATTCCTTTTAGTCTTCTTTTCATTAGCCGAGACTTGGATAATATTTGAGTTCGAAGATGCTACCCTAGACTTAGATTAGATAACATATTGTTAGTTTTTTGTCTGCAATTACGGAATTACGGAATGATTCCGTAATTTGAAAAGTTTACAATGTCTTTGAAAAATAAAAAAGATTTGCCGCTTTAGAATTTCTTTTGAAAAAAATAAATAAAACACATACATTCCTTCGAGAAACTCAATATTTATTACCATATAAACCAAATTCAGAAATGTAAAAGAATGTACATTTTAAAATAGATTTTTACAAAAAAGAACAAAGCAACGCATTTATTGTTTTTTGAAGTAAGCCTGAAGAAATAAAAATGCATCAATTGTTATATCGCTAAACCGAGAACGAAGTTTCGAAACAATATTCCCGGCAACAGAAAATATCCTCTCACATTCTACGCTTCTAAGCCCAATAGAAAAAGGCGGTTAAAATTAAATTAATAAGATTTGATCGTTTCCCTTTGACTTCAAAAAATAATAATTCTCTTTGTAAAAATCTTTCTGTTATTTGAAGTTGGTTATCAGGTGGGATTCCACTCATGATTGGATTAATAGCTAGCTGAAGTTTTTATTCTAGCAAAAGACTATCTCCAGATTCCAGTTCAATGTTACATTCTGCATTCGACGAAGTATTTTTACCACGTTTTTATTAGCTTGCTTTCTTGTCTGTTTGTCTGTTTGTCTGTCTGGAACAAATCTTGCGATTGATTTTTCGACCACTTTCAGTCATCCAATTGAGCTGAATTTTTTTATACAGGCTTGCTTCCGATGACAATACAATTTGATAAAAAAATTTTTGAAAAAATATAATTTTTTCTAATTTTTTTGCAAAAAGCCACTTACGATTATCTACAAATTTATACACTGTATTAAATAGCAATCTTTTCGTTTATTTTCATGAATGAAGTTTTATACAGGCTTGCTTCCGATGACAATACAATTTGATTAAAAAAATTTTGAAAAAAAAATTCCTAAATGATAACTAAAAATAGTTAAATAATATTATTGATAAAAAAAATTTTTTTATAAAAACAACCACGTTTTTCAAGCATTACCAATGCACTAAAAAGAGGAAAATAATTTTTTTCTAGACATGTGAGAAATTT
>MQRK01222812.1:0-18325 GCA_001938485.1 Girardia tigrina | reverse complement strand
AAATATAACGGATAAACCAATTAATAGAGTACTGTAATAATAGAGAATGTTCGTCTCAAATTAGAAATACAATAATATTACTGACTCGGGGATATGGAATTCTGTAGCTGATGAAATACAGGTTTTTGTAGGAAAAATTGACGAACAAATAAGTCTGATATTATAATGTTGACGACAACGATTAATTCACTTGATAGAAATTAAACGAATGACTTCGAGGTAGTGAATTCGGAAATAAACCAACTGAATCCTGCAATTCTCTTCCGTTTCCAAGTAAATTTTTATTTTGTATCTTGTATCGAATTCTTTATTGATTTTTGTTATAAGATTTATAATATAAGATTTATAATATAAGATTTATAATATATCAGATTTATATAATCTCGTATTCCATATATAATTTCTTGATTTCTTTATTGCTTAAATTTTTCGTCGATGACTTCTTCTTTTATTTCATGCTTTCCTTTACGCATTTACCGACAAGCAAAAAAAATAAAAATGAATATACAAGTGATGAACAAATACTACTCGAATCGTACACAAAAAAAAACTAAATAAATGTTCTGCTGCACACACAAAAAAAATAAAGGAAATGTAAAAAATTCCCATGCGTAGTGAACCATAAAAAAAAATACAAATAAAATAAATATATTATTTTTTGCAGGTGGACTATTACACATATTTCAAATTCATCCTAGTGACAAGCATGTCAAAAAAGGAAGTTTATTATTAACTTCCAATTCTGTAGTGAATTTTAGTAAATGGTTCGACTCCTATCTTGCTCCACGACAATACAAAATACATACTGCAATTAAGACCGTGAGAAAACTACAGGAACTTTCAAGCCGTTGGAACTTCTGAATCATCCTCCATACTTACCAGACGTAGCCCCTACAGTCTATCTTTCTTTCCTCAATTTGAATAACTTTTTGATAGGAAAAATTCAATTCAGAAGATTTCGTAAAAATTGCCTTCCAGGAATTTATAGATTCTCTCCCATAAAAGTTTTATTCAAATAGCCTCAACAATCTGTCGCCCAAATGGTAAAAGTACGTCGATAATATGGTGCATACTTTGATGAATGACAACAATATTTTTTTGTATTGCTAAATTATATATATATATATGTATATATATATATATATATATATATATTATTTTAAGATCAATTTTTTAAATATTTCAAACCGTTTTGATATATTTAACGATTTTTTATTTTGGTAATAAACTATTTTATTAGGCAATAAAACATTTTCGTTTCATTCTTCTAAAATATAAGTAGAATTTTGGATCAGTTTATTATCCTTTTGACTTTTTCCAAAACAATTAAGAATTTTACTTTTTTATATTAACATTTAATTAATTTTTTATCAAAGTATATAAAAAAACACAAGAAAATAAAACGACAATATTCGTTTTTTATCGAAATATCTAATGTAAAATATATTTTCATCTAACAATTTTATAAAAATTCAAAAAAAAATATTCTTACGTCTTTTATTTATCATATTTTACTTTAATGATTTACATTAAATTCATTCGAGTAAAAATAAGATCATATGTTAAATACTGTCGTGGAATAAGTGGATTGAGACATGTTCTCGTTCTCATAAAGTAAACTACGATCAAAAAAGCACATTTGTAAGAAGTGATTAAAAAAATCAAAAAGCATTAGTTTCTTTGGTCTCTATTTCTTTTTCAATACTTATTCTCTTTGATTCTATAATCCATACTTTTTTATGCTTTATAATTAAAAGTATATTAGTTGTAAAACATACTTTATCTTTTTTTATAAAAATCAAAATAATTTGTCTTTTAGAAGACATTCTTTTCAGTATATATTAAAGGGACTTCCTTTTTTCTTCTTCTTTTCTTATAATAAAAAATACTTAAATATTTTTACCTTTGTCATGTTAAAAAAAGCGTATGAAATTCCTTCTGCATTTAATATTAATATTTATATTTCTAAATAAAATATAAATTGTTTTAACTTAATAATAAATAATAAAACTAATTAATGATATACTTTATTATGTAGATCTAAATATTTAGATAAAAATTCCTACTGATCAATATTAAAAATAAATTTCCACTTAAATAAACAAAATTTTATTTTTGTATATCTTAAAGCATATGGCATTTTGTAATTTTATGTACATTTCGTAATTTTATTGAACCACTGAAAACAATTTCTTGTTGTAAATAAACACGTTTTACAACTTAACTGGCGTAACATTTGATATTTAGCAAATATTAAGGAAAAAAAACAACAAAACAATCATTAATACATTAAAATTAATGAAAAATAAATAAAATAATATATTTAACATATAAAACTGAGAACACAAACAAAAAGAAAAAGATTTAGTAAAAAAGAAAAGCTTTTTAAACGAAAATATACATTTATCATATTTCAAATGTCTTTAATTATTATGGTCTTTCTAAATTTAATTAAAGGAAAATTAAATTAATTAAACTTTAATCAAAATTAATTGTCTTTTAAATTGAAAATCAAAAAGTGTTTTGGACAATTTTCACAGTTTTGTATTTACAAAAAAGTAGTACTTATTCCGCTCTTCCAAAATTAAATAATGTATTAGATTTAACGAAATATACATTTGATACACTTAATATAAAAAAGTAAATATAGAGAAAGTCATAGAAAACATTCAAACATTATACCAAAATTACAAATTAAAATCAGACCATAATTAACCTCACTTAGCACAAATTCATCTTCTTTAAATTTATATTATAATTGAAATAAAATATTTGTAATCTGCATTATATATTATTTTGAAAAAAGATGGCAATTTTTTATTATAAACAAATAAACGCCATTTCAAAATATATTTTTTGATAATATATTTCGACGGTTTAACCGTCATCATCAGATCACTGATTATGTTCTTTTTTATTGCTTTTATATAAGAAATGAATGATTATGCAACCACTTACGTAAGTCTAATCGAAAACTCTTAACAAATTAGTTGAGAGTGCTGTTTGAACATTGATTTTAGGATCACATGATCTTATCAACAATGCTTCACATGACACTCTCTCAATTAATTATTAATTATTTGGTGAATGTTTTGATAAATTATTAAAACGTTATCGGGATTAAATGAATAATTTTAGCTCTATCCGATAACGAAAATATGGAGAAAATACGAGAGAATACGAACTGAAAATTATTTTATGATTTCCTTTGATGTATCGAGTCTATTTACTAATGTTCCGTTACAGGAAACTATCGAATTATGTTGTGATAGTAAGAATAATCTGGACAATTCTGATTTAGATGAAGTTGCTTTTCGAAAACTCTTAACATTTGCTACTTCAAATGTCCATTTTCTATTTAATGGTGAATGGAACAAACAAATAGATGGGGTTGCTCTATTATTATCCAACGTTAGCCTCTATAATTGTTTCTACCATTGAAGACAAAATAGAATTGTTTTTGGGGAAAAAACCACTACTTTATAAGAGATATGTGGATGATATCTTTCTAGTCTTTGAATCTCGAGAACACGTGTTTCCTTTTCTAGATTATATGAATTCGATTCATCCCAATATAATCTTTACAGAAGAACAGAAAATAAACGGAAAATTACCATTCCTTGATTTGTTAATCGAAAGGAAAAATGATCATTATGAAACTGAAATATATCGAAAGAAAACTGATACTGGTTTGTACACCTCCATAAACAGTTTTTGTGAGTTTAAATATAAAAGGATCAAAGGTTTGTTATACCGCTCTTAGTCTCTTTCTTCTACGTTTTCAAAATCTATTAAAAGTATTGTAACATTGAGCAAGTTATTGAATAATAACGGTTACTCTAAGTCCATCATAGATAGACTCACTCGCGAGACTCTAGATAAAATAATCGAAAAAGAAAAAATCAAAAATGAAAAAATTAATAGTTTAAACATTGAAAACTGCTTTACACCTGGGTATACTCTAAGCTTACCTTACTCCGAGGGTTTTAAACACCTCAAGAATTCGATCTTGAAATCAAAAAATAACATTTTAAATTTAAAAATTATTTCTCAATCATTTAAAGTTGAGAATATGTTTTGCAATATATCACATACTCCTTTAGGATTGTTTTCGGACATTGTTTATCAATACACATGTGATTGGTGCAATGCCACATACATCGGAGAGACTGCCCGTCATCTCTGCAGTACATTCAAAATTTATATTTATTTCTGCTTTTTGTTTCAAAAATATATTTTTGTACGAAAACAATTTTCTTTTGTCATTTGATTGAAATCTGTTTTTAAAATTTACTTTATATGATTTATATATAATAATTTTGATGATTGTAATTGCACATCCTTTAATTATAATTAATTTTTGCCTGCTCTTTATTAATATAATTGTTAATATAATTGAAATATTAGCTTAAGCTTACTTCAGATTTTTGACTTAATTTCATTTTAATATACGTAAAAATAGTACAATTAAGCATTTTAATTTCCTTCATTTTGAATTGCCTATTTACTCAAATATTAATTTGTAAATTATGAATATGAAGGGTTAGTTAATTTTCTTCTGGCTGACAAATTTTAAAAATTTAGAAATTATTAAATTATTATATTTTGAAAAATATTTAAAATAAAATTTTGATTTCAAGATTAATTAATAAATTGAATTGAATATATTTTAAAAAATATAATTTCTGGAAATAATAAATTTGAGCTATAATTAATTTTTAATATGGTAGAATAAAATCTTTTCCTAAATTTTATAATGAATTAATTAAATTAAATTAAAAAAAGATTTAAAATATTTTGTAAAGAATTGTTTTTAATTTTAAAATAAATATTATTTTAGAATAAATTGTATCAATTTAAATATTAATTTTAAGTTTCAGTTTTGAGAAGTTCAATCAGAATTTAATTGTTAAGATAAATATTGGAAAATTGATCATAAAATGAAAGTTAAAAATTTATTTGAACTAAAAATTATTACGTAGTGGTAATAAAACTTTTTGACAATTATGAATCCTAATTCAAATATCGAAAATGATATCAATGCAACTAACAATGAATAAGAGAAAAAATTATTTTATATTGTAATGAATATTTTTCGAATATTGTCTTTTTCTTATATATAAATGCTTTTGGAATTAAGTGCTACTGTTTTGATATTTTGTTTTCCAAGGTATCTACTATAATATTGGGCTAAAGAAAGGGGAAAATTTAAAAATAGAATCAAAACAAACTTAATTATATTTTGTTCTATATTTTAGATTTTTTTCCTATTTTTTAAATTAATGTTTTTTTTCTCGAATGACAATAAAATAGAAAATGACTCTTCACACAGTAAAAAAAAGACATGAACGGTATAATTGCAATCTCTGATATCAATAAAAAGAAGAAAGATTTTCGTGATTTCTACAATGAATAAAGTTTGTTAATACATGTTAATAGTAATAATAAATTATATATGGAGTTTCCAGTCCAGTTTCAAGACTTCTCGTTTGTGGGAAACTATATTCAGTCCGTTTATGATAATCTTTATTGCAACTGTATGCAAGCATCAACAAACATTAACAACTTAGTTACTATTTTTTTATATTTTTAAATTGTGTAAAACGATAATTTAATGTTTTTAAAAAATATAGAAAGACAAACGGTCAATTACCTTTATTATCATTTTATATTTATGATTGAAAAGGCCTTCTGATGTAATTTTGAAAATGTCGCAAATTACCTTTTTTTGAAAAATTTTACAGTTAATCATAGCTGTTTTTTCTTATTAGAAAAGCTCCAGTATTCACAATATATCTATTATTAATGAATTTGTCAGTGCACATTTTGAAAATTAATACAAAAATGTGGTTATAAAGATGGGCATATATTTAACAATGACAAAGCAGGACTACTTACAGAAAGTTTCTGTAATTAATAGCTACAGTCTTGTAGCTAATGAGAAATTATGCCTTGGATTTGAAGTTTCGAAAAACCGACTCACAGTATTATTAGCTGAGTCTTATTATCAGTTTTATTTAGAGTTAATATTTACTGTAAATTTATCAAAATGTATATTTAATACATATATGTGGTGCGCTTAATGAGTAGTGAGACTATTATAGAAAGAAATAAATAAAGCCAAATATAATTTGAATTTTCAAAAAGGAAATCATGTAAGATAAATCTCTCAAAATAATTTTCATTTTTTTCTACAAAATTTTCCCAGCGTGGTTTTCAAAGGCAAATTTTAAGAAGTTTGACAGTTTTACGTAAAAAACTTCTTTTTTTGATGAAAACTTCTAAACTCACAGTGTTCATTTAAGATGATTAAACAAATAGAAGTCCAATGGAGCTTTATGAATACGAAAGCAATTTTAATCCGCACCCCTCAATTGTGTTACACTTGTGTGAATAGAGGAGTGGTTTTGAAAATTATAAAGTTCACACACTGCTTTTTCTTCGTAGCTTTCTGGTCTTTTGTGCGAGATTTGAGTAGTAAAAGTTGTTTATTTGGATACCATTTTCAGCAAAATCAACCAGGGTAAGTCCATTAGCATTCCAAAAGACAGTCAACATGGGAACCTTTCCATGACTTAATGAAGACCTCATATTCTTAAAATTGATCTCTCCCGGCAATTTTCACTCAATACGGTGAGTCGGTTTTTGGACACTTCAAATCAAAAGCATACCATATCAGTGTGATTCGTTTCTTATTTAAGAAAGCAATTCGGAGAGCGAGAACTTCCGTTATTGATTATGAAAAGTCAAAAAGGCCTTATGAATTTGATGAAAAAATATCTGATAAACTGAGAAAATTTATTCAGAGTGAGAGAAGAATTACTACCAAAGAATACGCCTAGTAAGAATAAAGGAACTATTAGTACCTTGATCAATGTCATTGGAAATCAGAAAATTATGCTCCCACTTCGTACCACGAACTTTACCTGGTGAAATGCAAAATCACCGACTACAATGTTTGCAGAGGGAACCTTCAGATTTTAGACGATATCAAATAGCGTTTCATTGATAATATCATCACCATGAAAGAAAATCTTCTCTCGCTCTGAATAAATTTTCTCAGTTTATCCGATATTTTTTCATCAATTTCATAAGGCCTTCTTGACTTTTCATAATCAATAACGGAAGTTCTACCTCTCTGAAAGTAATTGTATCGAAGATAAATTGTAGCTATTTATCCCGTAAAAAACAATCAACTCTGCATTTCCTTCAATATTCTTACCTTTCTTAAATAGGAAACGATTCACCACTGATATAGTACGCTTTCCAGAGACATATTGAAATATACGCGAAAGTAAGTAAAACAAAAGGTACTTAGTTAAAACAAAATTTGTTGATTTTATTCCATTTTTGTTTTTCAAATCATTTTTGATTAATGAATTAATTATTTGGTGAATGTTTTGATTAATTATTAAAACGTTATCGGGATTAAATGAATAATTTTAGCTCTATCCGATAACGAAAATATGGAGAAATTCTGTCGAAAAGATTAGTACCAAACAGACAAACTGAACGAATGAATATAAAGTGTGAATAAAACACAAATCATTTATATTGAGAAAAAATAATTTTCTAATAAACTTTAAATGAAAGAAATTATTTCTATGAAAAATTTCTGAGGAATTTATTTACAATTTTCCCCCGATAAAATCATTTATATCACATTAACAATGACAATAATAATTTTACAAAAGACAAGATAACCGAATGAAAATTTAATTATAAAAGAATACCAATATATTCGCTGTCTTTAGGCTAAAGAAGAAGTATTGAAATTAAAAAAATTATATATTATGATTAGCAAGATAAATGAATTACAACGTTAATAAATTTTCCGACATAATTTTATTTAAGCATGATTTTATTTTCCTTTCCTTCTAAAGGTTTTGGACAACAACAAAATAGGAATTCCCCCTGAGAAAATTTTTTTTTAAGATTACCACTTTGTAATATTTCTCATTTTATTCATCATAAATTCCATTAAAAAATATATATATTCTATTCAAAAAAAATTATTTATTAAGTTAAAAGAATAATTTTCTAATTTAAATTCTTATTGAAAATAAATTACGTCGGCTATTAAAACCATACTCGAAGAATGCATATGAATTAAGAAGCGTTTGTCGTTTCATAAAATTTTCAATTAATATTTTTTGAGGCATAAATTGTGTTTTAAGATATTTTTTTGTTAGCCGTTTGTATAAGTGATTCATTTCTGTTAAGAAAAGAGAACAAAATCGGTTATGAATTTAACAAAAAATATAATAAAAATAAATTGGCAAATTAATTTCTTAAATTTATAATTATTAGTAAGGGGATTCCAGATTTCTAATTAAAAATTTATATAAAATGAGATTTTTAATATAATCTTTAATTTTATAGAAAAACTTTTTCAACTTAAAGAAACAGTCTGACAAAAAATAAAATATAATAATTATTTTAATGGCCATTTGCGAAGGAGTAAAATAGTGGCGTCGCAAGGGTTAGTGTCACCCAGTGCGGTAAAGTCATGGTGTCACCCCTCCAGATTTATTCAGACTGTGGATGCAGTGGAGCCCAATCCGCCCATCATGCATTTAAAATGCCTTTTTGTAGGGTATCTACAGAAGCTACTTACCGGAACCGTTTGAATGATTTCACAACAAGTCAACAAATGTGTGCGTTAGCATAAAATTTCTGTTAAAGTCAGATCAACATGAAATGACGCAATAATATTTCTAAACCGGAAACTGACGTTATGGACTCCGAATAACCTGTATTTTTTAGTTAACCTTAGTTTAACGTCGGGTTATTCATATAGGGTTATTTCCGCGATGTATTTTTCATTCGGAGACACCCTCTGAGATTGTGTCACCCAGTACGGTCCTCACCTCCGCATCTGCTTAGCGACGCTCCTGCATTTATTGCCAAACAAAAAGTTTGTTTCTATATCTAAATATCTAAATATATAAATCAAATATTTGAAAAATAACATTCATTCATTATAAAATATATTTAAAGACCAAATCATTCGACTGATCAGCCTGTATCTTCAGATCACTGATTAATAATATCACGACAAAACACCGCGGACAAAAACACCGCGAATGAAAACGTCATATTTAATAATTAAATTAATATTATTAAAATTATTTAATTTCGTAAAATTTTATTTAAGTAATATTAATATTACTAATTGAAAATTTTTCAAAAAGGGCCTAAATTAACCTGTAAATAAGCGGAATATGTCTGGAAGTCGCCAAAAATTTCAATGTATATTTGCGATGAAAAACTAAATTATAGAAAAATTAAATGGATCCCAATCCGTTTTGCAGGTAGAATGTTAATATTTTGTTTTTAAGAAAATATTTTTAAAAAGTCAAAATATTTTTAAATAATAAAAAATCATATAAATATTATTTTCAAATCATATAAATATTATTATATTCTAAGTTTTGGAATTATTTTTATAATAATATTGGAAAACATTGTCTTCATTTTTAATTCTTTCAATGTTTAATAAAATAATACTACAATTTAAAAAAAATAGTAAAAAAATTGAATAAACATTAAAAATGTTTTTAATATTATTATAAAAATAATTCCAAAACTAATATGTTTATCTATATGAGGAAAATCTTTGTGGGATGTTTGGTCACATCTGAATGTAGTGTATAAAACACAGCGAACAAACAAACTGTAACCTTTATACTTTAAATATTTGGATAATAAAAATATTAACTAAAGAAAGATTTTTAAACTATTTTTGAAGAGATATTAAAATGTTCAATAATTTTATAAAAATTTAATTGTCTTGTCTCTTTTCTAAATACTTCCTTTGTAGATTGACTTACTCAGTTAAAAAAATACATAAGTAAATTTGATATATAAATAAATGTGTAAGTTGTATTAATAAAATAATAAAATTAATTATTATAATACATTACATTATAATACATTATAATATTAGCTTTATAAATATGAAAGTTAGTTTTTTTATGATTTAAAAAATTAAAATTCTGAAATTTTTTAATTAAACTTTTATTAACAATAACAACCATTATTAACAACAACATTGTTCCACTTTATTGGTAATTTATGGATTCCATCAAAAAAGAATTTCAATTGTTTCGACGCAAATCATTTATCGAGTCATTTTCGCAATTCTTCGTGTTTTGTGAACTTCTATTCCGCTAACCCGTGAACCATTGATCAAATAAATGATAATCCGATGGAGCAATGTCAGAGAGTTAAGAAGATGGGGTAAGATTTCCAAGTTCAGTTCTTTTATTGTACTTAAGACCGGTTTCGCAACACGAAGTTTTGCATTGTCGTGAAGCAATATCGGGCACTCGTGTCTTGAGGTTTATTCCTGTCGTTTGGTGGCAACCTTTCTGTCTAGATTGATTACTTGAATTCTCCATAACGAGCCACCGTAACAGTTTCGTCAAGTTTCAAAAGTTCATAACAAAAAATACCCTTCTGATGCCACCATATACAGAGTAGCACCTTCTATCCATGGATGATATATTTGGAGTCATCTTTGGCGCCCTTCCTGACTCTTTCCATGACTTCTTTCGTTTTGGATTATCGAAATAAATGTACTTTTCATCAAAAGTGATAATACGATGAAAGAATCACGTTGCTACCAATCAAGCAAATGTTCGCACGTTGTTCTTCGATTTTCTTGCTAGCGTTCAGTCAATTCATGCGGAACCCATCATCCTTCTGAATATTGCCCATGTCATGCAAGCGATTTGAAATTGTTTGCTGAGTCACACCTAACGCGTCAGCTAATTGTTGTTGCCTTTGGGCATCATCTTCATGAAGTAAAGCTTGCAGTTCATTGTCTTCAAACTGCTTTGGTGGTCTACCGCGGTCTTTGTTACTCAGATCCAAATCGCCTTCTCTGAATCTCTTAAAACATTTCTGACAGTGATTGTATCTTCGCCGTATATTTCAGCAATCATTTTTTGAAAATCGATGACACTTTTCTTCAAGTTAAACATGAATTATCCTCATTATCCTCAGAATGTTCTTTTCACTAATTTTCCTTCACTAATTTTGATGTTAAATTAAAGTTTAGGGTCTATATATTGTATATTGACTAATAAAAATTTTTTAAAAATCTGACATCATATTACAAATTACGTAACAAAGTTTTTCAAAAAATTTTGGAAAACAAGTTAAATAACGACTTATTTTATAGATTATTCAATTTTAAACAACTGTTTGAAGTAAATATATGCCTTAAAATAAACAGTAACAAAGTTATTCAATAAAAAACAATATTTATTAATATAAAAGATTTTCAAAGAGAGATCCTTTTGAAACAATTACACTTCTTAATCGTTACTCAAAGTTGTTTACAACTCTTTTTAACATTTCAGGAGTGATCTCTCGAATCCTGGCTTCAATTCGATTTTTTAAATCTTCCAAATTAACCACTGGAGTTCTATAAATACAATCCTTTATGATTCCCCAAAGAAAATAATCGCATGGATTCAAATCAGGTGAATAAGGAGGCCAACATATTCCTTTACCAGTAAATTTCTCTGAATCCAATCCAATTATTCGATCGTCGAAATTTTCTGAAAGATAATCGAATACTTCGCAGGTTCTATACGATCTAGCACCATCTTGCATGAAATAAAAGTCGCTTATTTTTCCCAAACCATACAAATAAGGTACCACTTGTTCTTGAAGAATGTTTAAATAAACCATTGATTTAATATTTTCAGAAAAGATAACCGGTCCAATAATCATTTCTAAAGATATACCACACCAGACAGTTAATCTTTTCAGATGCAAGGGTTTAATAATGGAAATATGTTGATTTTCTGATCCCCAAATTCTACAATTTTGCTTATTAACGTATCCTTCCATTTGAAAGTGCGCTTCATCTGAAAACAAAATCTTTCCGAAATCAATATCGTTATTTTCAGAATTTTTCAACATTTGATTTGCAAATTCCAAACGTCTTTCACCAGAAAGTTGATTTATGGGTTGATTGGTTTGAATCTTGTATGGAAATAACGACAATTCTTTCTTGATAATTCTTTGTACCCATGATTTGATGATGTTCAGTTGCTTGCTTGCCATTCTAATCGATATTAAAGGGCTTTGATTGATCAATTCTACAACTTTCTTAACATTTTCTTCGACAATAACCGTACTTTTCTTCGTTTGCATCTTTATTATTGTCCATTAACAGTAGTCCTAAATTTGTCAATACTCTAAAATAAAAATAATTAATTCATTAATTAATTCATTAAAATAGTTTAATTCATTTTAAATGCCTTTATTAACCTTTTATTTGTCTTTGGATCTAGATTGTGGTGATTTCCAAACTTTTTCTTGAACAATTTAACCGCTTCTGATCATGAATTCGTATCCCGATAAAATCAAACCATAAAACATCGTTGTTCTGTAGAATATCGGTTCATTTTCGCTGAATAAAGATGAAACTTGAGCACTTTCGAAACTAAAACACACTCTAAATAAACAATATGGATCAAAATTTAATTACAAATTGATCGATTTATTGTTTTAATCGATGAAATTAATTTAAATATCAATAAATTAAAATTTTTAAAACTTATAATTTATTGAATAACTTTGTTACTGTTTATTTTCGGGCATATATTTACTTCAAAACAGTTGTTTAAAATTGAATAATCTATAAAATGAGTCATTATTTAACTTTTTTTCTAAAATTTTCTGAAAAACTTTGTTATGTAATTTGTTATATAATGCTAGATTTTTAAAAAAAATTTATTAGTCAATATACAATATATAGACCCTAAACTTCAATTTAACATCAAAATTAGCGAAGGCATATTTTGGAATCATTCATTTTTATATAAAATGAAGAGACTAAGTCATAAATCAAAACTTTATTTTTAAAAATACAAAATTACAAAATAACTTATATCAATTTTGTGTACTTACATCATCTAATGAATCATCTAATTGCATTTGCGCAATTTGACCTTTTTGTGCAATATTGTTCGGGTTCATGTGATATCTTCAACCAACTCTTGTACAATCGTGAAAGTTAAGGAGTTACTTTATAGCATACCTTGTGGGACACCCTGTATATATATATTATTTTTAAGATTTCAAATTAAAATAATATGATAATTCAGAATAATGGATAGTCTAAAGAGTCATTTGACTGAATAAATTAAGGACCATAGACAGTTGCCTCTTCCAAAAATTTAACTTTTATGTCTCATGAGGAAACTTCAAAGTCTTGATGTTATTAAAGGTGTGCTACGTATGTATTTAAGTATTCGAAACAATATTTAAGAACTTAAAATCTGAAAAATAAGTTCATTCTAAAAATAATATGATATTATATTTATCTCCCTAAAAAGAAAATAATATAATATAATTGTCTATATCCCATTTTCAAATTTTATGGACATTCAATAAATTATTTGATTTTCTGATAAGATATAATCATTTTACCGTAACATTTATTAAAAAATTATTTTATATTTTTCATTAAAATTTAAATGATGATTAATTAAATGTGTTATTTAACCTATGTTTATTGTTTGCAAAACAAATTTGGTATCAAATTGCTGTAAATATAAAATAAATTTTGATGCTAATAAAAAATTAGAAAACTTTTGACAGTTGAATCAAATTAAATTAAGAAGTGTAAAATAGTTAATGGAATTTCATACATTCCTTTATAACTTATTGAGAAAATTTTTCTAAAACTTCTTTTATTAATAAACTTAAAAAAGGATGGCAATTTTTTATTAAAAGCAAATGAACGCCATTTAAAATATATTTTTTGATAATATATTTCGACCTTTTGACCGTCATCATCAGATCATAGATTAAGTTCTTTTTTATTACTGTAATTTAAGAAATGAACGATTTTGTAATCACTTTAAGTCTAATAGAAAACTCTTCACAAATTAGTTGAGAGAGCTGTTTCAACATTGATTTTTGGATAACATGATCTTATCAAAAATGCTCCACATGACACGATCTCCCAATAATCTTTAAAATGGTTGCTCAAAATCTGAAAATTATTTATGCTCGTATTACAGTTACATGTTTTTTATGCTGAAAAATATTACTCTTTCTCTCTCTATGAATGTGCTCTTGTTCTCGTTTTCAGAGATGATGGGAAGTCTCCACAACGTATGTGGCAGGGTACTCATTACATGTGTATTGATAAACGATGTCCGAAAACAAACCTAAAGATATATGTGATTTATTGCAAAACATATTCTCAACTTTAAATGATTGATATATAATTTTTAAATTTAAAATATTATTTTCTGATTTCAAAGATCGAATTCTTTAGGTGTTTTAAACTTTCGGAGTAAAGTAAAGTTAGTGTATACCCAGGTGTGAAGCAGTTTTTAATGTTTAAACTATTATTTTTTTCATTAAAAATTTATTTATTTTATCTACAGTCTCACGAGTGAGTCTGTCTATAATAAACTTAGATTAACCGTTATTATTTAATAATTTACTCAATGTATCAATAATTTTAATAGATTTTGACAACGTAGAAGAAAGAGACCAAGAGCGATATAACAATTTTTTGATCACATTCTTTTTATATTTAAATGGCGTTCATTTGTTTTAATTCTTTTATTATTATTTTTTTTCTTATTGTTATTTATATTGGAACATCTAATTTTTTTAATCTCAAATGGTTTAAACTGAAATCTATCTTATGAATGATAATATTGCCAAACATCTATTACTGATTTTACCGCTTATATATGTATAAATATATTAAAGAAATAATTAAATTAAAAAAAAAACATTACATTTAAAATAATAATTTACCAAATTAAAATTAAAAAAATAAAGCAAAGGCTTCTTTGTTCGAGTAGGGCTGATTTAAAGACATACCGAATCATAATGTTAGAGTATGTAGTCAAACAAACAACACTCGATTGAATCGAATAGTCGACTCTGATTGGTCAACCATTCAGAGCGAGTTTTCGTATTTTGAGTGATTATTAAAAACCACTTTTTTGTTTTTGTTTTGCTGAATTTACTTTGTTTTCTGGGAGTTTGAATTTTGAAAAAGGCTTCAAATTTTACGAATTTATTTTGAATGAAATGAATTAATAGTGCTAAAATTTTACGAATCTGATTGAATCAGATTGAATAAATTATTTGAATTTTAATTTCATTTCATAAATTCAAATATTTTATTTTTCCGATTGAACGAAATTTTGTTTTACATACACATTTGTAAAAATATAATCATTTTTCATTTTTTTCTGGTTCTCTTGAGACTGAAATTTGAATTCTGGTTGTTTTGAATTGATCATTCTTAAAACATAAATGATGATCAGTCTGAATATTATAAAATAGGCTCAGCACAAAATTCCCGAGCAACGACATAACTGGGTCTCTGCTGCCACTGTTTATTCCCTGAGGAAACTTGGGGACTGCATCGAACAATTATTATTATTATTCGTTATTTAAAGAAATCAAACAGCCATAAAAATATTAATTATAAAAATGGTTTTTCATATTTTATAATTTCGAGAGAATACAGTTACAACTCGAAGAGAAAAAACTCAAAATTAAAAATCTTACCTATTAACCGAACGATATGTTTATGACGCAACTGAGACATTGTTCGAGCTTCTTCTAGAATTTCTTGCTAAATTTAACAAAAGAATAGTGAAATCAATTATCGAAGTTTAGGTTTCAAAACTATTGTAATATAAAATAATATTTTATTGCTATAAAAATGTTGATATTCATAGTCATGACACCAAGGTTTCACGGAACAATAACTTGATATATACTATTGAAAAGATTATAATTCATAAAATGTTTAAAATAAACAATATAATTTAAAATTAATTTACTAAATGATTGAAAATAAGTATAATCATACCAAAAAATTTTGGTGTACAAGCTTTTATAATTTGTCATATGTTGACGGTTCTGTATCTATTTCACCCATTTCCCACATTTTTTGACTGAATTATAAAAGCCTACTAGGTGAAAAGCCGCTTTCTATTTTCATTTAGATGTAGCAAATTTCAAAGCCTACTATTGAGCAAAACATGAGAACGACACTTTAATTACTTTTTACGGCCAAACTAAAGGCTGTAGATAAGCAGTGACAGTGAAAAAGTGTATTGTCACCTAGAATACATCACTCCTGAAAGTTTCATGTGCTAGGTGAACGGGAAGATTTTCGATCACAAGATTTGATGCATCCACACAGACAAACAAATGAAACGTAATAGAAGTTTGTAAAAAAGCTATTAATAAAGTTAATGACAATGCGTTTCAAGACATTTAAAATATTATTTTTGGGTCTATTTTCATTCGGATTTTATGTACATAAGAAAATAAAAAAAATCCTTTTAAAATAATTTTCTAAAAAATTGGATTTTAATTAATTAAACCTTTCACTTACAAGTCAATAAATTCAGTTTTTAAATTACATTAACTCCAAAATAATATGAAATTCAATCAATGTAAATTCCTTGTGTGAGATATTATAAAATTAAATTTAAATTAATTAAATAAAATATTATGTAATCAACAAATTTAGAACAGTACCAAATTTGTATTATATAACTATTACGGGGTCGAGAGCAGAGTTAACCTTTGACTCTCCTTTTATTCTGTATATAATATATGTATGTGTGTTTGTGATTTAGTTTTATTAAATATGTTTTAATGCAGATCTTTTGTCTTCTAACACCCTGAAATGAGAAAAAAATACAGTTTCTATTAACATTCAGTATAAAAACACATTCGGTAAATGCTAAGCAATCGATTTTAGATAAAATAAATTTTACTAATAAGAGATAAATTACATATGATAAAGATAACAAATGATAGCGAACAAAAAATTGAGAAAACACAATATTCTCTGAGAGCGTCATTTGGTGAAACACTTCAGTTGAATTGCATCGATGGGATTTCAGATTATTTGAGTTTGATGTGAAGACCAAAATTTTGTGGATTGCATTGAGTGTGAGAAGTTAGCTTAAAAGATTAGTTTTTGGATTGCTGACAATTGTTGTCTTTATTACATGACTCCGTTACCTTGTTATGTACGGAACAATAGAATAAACACATTGTTGTTTCAAACGGCCATTGATTGTGTTTAATGTACTTTTGCTTAATCTTTAATAAAAATGAAATATATTTATTTTAATACACTGAATTATTGGTAAAATGTCCTTTAATTATCGAATAGTCCCTTATAATGTATTAGTTTAATAGGATAATATTGTTATCTCGAAACGCATTGTCTCATTTTTATCCCTTGTATATTATTTGTATCTAGATTTTACTTTTGGATGCATATATATTTAAACATAAATATCTCAACCTTATTTTTAAAAGAAGATTTATGGAAGTTTAATCCTATACATATTATTGTAAAAAAATACAAAATTCACTTTATAGAGTCAAGTAATTTATGTCAGAAAGACGTAAAGAAAATAAGTGTAACATAAATCATAAATATAACTGAAGTTCTGGTTACTGCGATGAATCACAGCAGCCAGGACCTCTTGACTGTGTGGGATCGAGGGAATTATTCGAGTAAATTGAGTTTGCTAGTGACCCGATTAGACCCAGTAGTCACCGATCGGCGAGCTCTCGGATATCGGTTAATGATAATATCAAAGTAGTAAAAAAAGAAAAATAAACGACGAATGTTTATTTTAGAATTCAAATTCTTTCTACATTTTTCAATTAAACAACTGTTATTTTTAATATAGTTTTGTAAGTTGTTTTTGACGCAAGCACAACAATAACCAAAATTAATTTAATAATAAAATGACAATAAAAAAACCTAAAAAATCTAAACAAATGCGATTGCTGAAATATAAACATATTACTAAAATTTGCTCAACAAAAAATTATTTATATTTTTTTCAGCCCGATTTAAATTATTCTGAAAAATAACTAACGAATATTTAAACACAAAATCACAGTTTTCATTATCCTTTTTTCCAAAAACGAAAATTAATATCGACCGAAAATTAAAAAAATATATCGATAAAAAATTTTGTTTAAATTAACTGACAATAAATGACAATAATGCATTTTGAAAAACATTAGAGAATTAAACAGATTTGATTATATACAAAATATAAATAAAAAATAAAAAAATGATATATATAAAATAATATAAAATATTGATATAAAAGTATAAATATTACGAATATAAAAATAATATAAACTAAAATAATAAATCTGATTAAGCAACATCCACGAGCAACAATCTTAAACAGAAAGAGGAATTATATGATAATAATTATCACAATATATATATATATATATATATATATATATATATATATTTTATCTTATAAAA
>MQRK01222793.1:5347-18046 GCA_001938485.1 Girardia tigrina | reverse complement strand
TAATAATATTATCAAATAAAAACTACTGTTTCATGATTATGAAAAAAATAATTACTTAATTATAATTCAGTAACAATTTCTTTTTATTTTTCCAATTCAGTCATTTTTTAGCAATTTTTCATGTTCCTACTACTTTTTCGTAATTTTTCACGATTTTGGCATTTTTTCGCGATTTGGTGGTGGTTTTTCGTGAACGCGAAAAAAAGTGGTACTAATAATTACAGATTTTATGTAATAAGAATCTAATGACACCATACTGAATAAATCACAAAGGAAAGACGAATAATTATTTAGAATTGAAAAACAATAACAACAGACTATAAACAAAAATAATGAATAAATAAATGAATATTTTAAATTTAATATAAGTAAAATATATCAACAAAAGAAAGCGAAAAATAAACGAAATTGAGTGAGCCAACTGGAAATTTATTTACAGTTTGGTTAGAATATAGCACTATATCAAGATTGTACCTTGGTTTCTTCGACATTTTTTGTACACGGGGCATTATATTAAAAACATTGATAGAAAAATAAGTTAACTTCACAAATTAATGCCTTTGACGGTTATCCGGGCACTCAAGTTACAGCTAGGTAATCAGGCACATGGGGTGCACTGCACCCCAACTTTAAAATATGAAATAAAGAAGTTTAAATTATAATAAAACCAATTAAATATGTTGACCATATGGTTATTTCTCAATTTCTATATTTTTATACATTACATTTAAATTATTTCAATTTATCCATGTGTTATGTACAATGTTAATTATTTAATTATTTGCAATATTTTTTTATTATTTGTGTGAAAAAGTAGCCTATTCAATAAATCTATTTTAAAATCACTAAATATATATATAATTTCTCGTTAATTTAGTACACAACTTATACACAGCATCAACAGGTAGTTTATTGTTGATTGTTTATTGTTCCAAGTGTGATTTTCAACTGATTTGATTTCGATTGCTTGACTCAAGAGTCATAATATTCTCACAATTTCATTTTGGTATCTTTTGCGTCTGGAACTTATAAAATATATGTTTCGTTATGTCTTCCCCTTCAACTGGTAGATGAATGTTAGCTTTAAGACAAAAGAAAGAGGATGTTTATCCACCAGGTCTAGTAAGTTATTATTCCTTTATTTCACAAACTTAAAGTTATAAAACTGGTAAGAAGTAAAACTTTGAAATTATTAGCAAATCGTCTTTATCTAGCAATTTTATTTTATTTAATTATTATTTACTGTCTAACCATTCAGATGTCTTCAAGACCACGGCGAGCAGCAAAAACAGAAGCTCTGAAATTTCTTCTAAATGATGATTCATCTGATTGCGAAGAATTCGAAGAATTGTTTGAAGATGAGCAAATAAATTCTTCTCTACGTGCGGAAACGCCAAATTCTGACGATGACGATGAATCATATCCCGTCATTGAAGATGACTTCTTTGAAATCGCAGAACTGATAGAAAAAAACTGTGAAGAATCTGATGCTGAATCTGATGGCTCTATTGAAGATCCAATGCCATTAAGAGAAAGAATTGGTGCAGCAACTTGGCGCAGCAATCTTGAAAGGCTTATGACGGTAGGAATTTATAATAATACAAATTAATTGTTATATATATGATGTAATATATTTGTTTATTTATTGATGATTTTCTAGGCTCCTTCAGGAAGAAAGTTGAGTCTGACACCTCCAAATGCCAAAGGAAGAAAGGTCAGGTGTAACATAATGCGCAATGAAGGAGGGAAAGTCAAGTCTGGAATTCATCCTCAATGTGAAATGGATGCTTTATTGATGTTTACTGAAGATATTTTTGCCATTGGACATCGTTATTCACATCTCTATGGAAAGAGACTTGCGAAAGAGTGGAATCACAAACATTCAGTCTCCAAGAAAGTTTGGACACCAATTGACGAGGCAGAATGGAATGCGTTTATTGGTCTGCATTTATTTAGTGCTGCCTACAATGACCAGTACACACCAACTGACCAAATGTGGAATCCTGTTCATGGACATATTATATATCCAGCAATTATGTCGGAAAAGCGTTTCAAGCTCATCAAAAAATGCTTTCGGTTAGACGACCCACGACGACGGGATAAAAAGGATAAGTTGTCTCCTGTGCGCCATATTTTTGAAGTCTTCGTGTCTAATTTGCAAAGATTCGTGCATCCTTTCGAATTCTTTTCGGTGGATGAACAACTTCTAGAATACCACGGAAGAGTAGCATTTAAACAATATATCTCGACCAAACCTGGCAAGTTTGGAATAAAATTATTTTGGTTAACAAATTCCGCAGGTTCCTATGTCTACAATAGCATCACATATATCGGAACTGGGACTCTACCAACTAAAGTCATGGAAATGTCCACAAACTTCTCTGAAGCTGTTGTGATGAATCTTTGCTACCCTATCTATGGATCTGGTGCTAATGTGACAGGTGACAACTACTTTACTTCATCCTCTTTAATCGACAAGCTAGTAGAGAAGAAACTGACCTATATTGGAACAATCAAACAAAACAGAAGAGATGTGCCTCCTGAAGCGAAAAGTACAAAAGGCCAAACTAAAAAGGACTCTGTGTTTTACTACAGTGATGGTCAAATGCTGTGTAGTTATTGTGACAAAGGCTCGAAGCCTGTCTTTCTGCTAGATTCTTTCTCTAAATCTGGTAAATATGAAGGAGAAAATTCAGATACAGTCCTCACCTACAATGCCACAAAATCTGGTGTTGGCAATATGGATAAGCAAGTACGAATGTACTCAATGAAGCGTAAATGCCGACGTTGGCCTTATTGGTTTACAATGAATCTACTCGATATTGCAGTGATCAACTCGATGTACATTTTTGCCATTATAAGATCTCTCTCCGCAGCTCAACAGAAAAAACTGCATTGCAATTTTTTTATTTCGGCAGGGATGCAGCTCCGTGGAAGTCACATTAAGAGCAGGTCAATGTCATCATCTGTTTCGCAGCCACAAGTGAATAGAGCTCTTCAAGTAATCCTCCCATCGTTTGGCAATCTGACCTTCAAACATATACCTTCGTCACACGCAGAGGAAACTGTGGTATTGCTGGAAAAACAGCAAAGATGTCACTTATGCCCTAGAACTGTTGACCGTAAAAGCCGAGTTGGCTGTTCATGCTGCAAGAGAGGCATGTGTCAGGACCACAGATGCTCCAAATGTAAAGAGTGCCAAAAGGGTGATAATTATAATTTGAATTGATAGTGTGTCATGTCTTTACTTATGATCTATAAGAGTAAATGTTGTTGTTTCTGCGCATTTATAATACAGGGGTGCACGACACCCCTGGAGCCCTATAACACTGTCATAAGAAATAATTTTAAAAGCACATTAACAATCAAGATAAGGTTTAAGAAATAAAATCAACTTAATAAAACTTAAAAAGTCACGATATTTCAACCGTCCAATGCATATAATTCCAGCAATAATAGCATCAGAAAATGGCTAGGGGTATATAGCACCCCAGTGCGGGGATAACCGTTAATGATTTGAATTAAAATCAAATAAATCCTAAAGTCTGTGCCTCAAAAGCAAGTCCTATATTATTCTTTTTTTTATTCTTATACTTAATTAATCAATTTTTCCAACAGAGAGTTCATTCAGAAAATAACCGAGCGTTGTCAGTTCTAAAAAACACATTACATTGTTTATATAATTTTTGTTTGTCAATATTTGGTATTTATTAATTCTTACTCCCGTAATAAAAAAGCGAAATTCAATTAATTCGTTAAGCCAACTATAAAAGAAGTATCGATTGGGAAAATTAAAAAATTATTTTTTTATGAAATACTTTTAATACTAAAGAATTAATTTTCGTTTTTAATATGCATTTGTTTTAAACAAATTTGTATTTCTAAAGAAATAAATGAAACTTTTTTATTCATTATTTTTTGGGACACAAACCAAGTATACTATCCAGAAGAAGCATTAAAGTTCCAATCTGGGATAAGTTCCTTTTATACTTCCGAAATTTTGGCTATTTTGTCTTAACTCTTCTAACATGGTGTGACACTTCTGTAAAAACCCGTTGTAACTCTTACAGGATCGCTAACTATTAACATATCACATTTTAAATCACTGTTGCATATCTGTTATACACCGATCTATACAAAATCGATGATTTATTAGTACTTACAGGAGGCGTTGGTTGTAGGATGATGAATTTTAAGATGATATTTTTTAAGATATTGAGTTAAGAAGGGTTAAACCTCTGACCTATATAAACATACATTAGGGGTTAAAGGACAATTTGACTTTGAACAACTCGATACCGTGATGTATAAAAAATGTATAAAAAAAATTTTAACGAAAATAGAGGTCAATATTTCTATGACAAATTTTATTAAACTCAAAATATATTCAGTTCATATGATAATTATGAGATAAGTAACGCCAAACCTCGAGCAAGTTCTTCCGTTTACAGTTTCTTATTTTATTGAGAATAAGCTTGTCTACTTACTCATTTTGTCGTCGTTTCCGTGGTGCTACATATCCGACGATTGAACGTTCGTAATCTGCATCAATCATCTTTGGCATCTTTTGTAAGTGACTAATAAATTACTGGATGACTGACCCCTTATCTGAGGTGTAATTTTCTATGGTAAGCTTCAGCGAAATTATTGGTGTTAAGAGAACTCACACATTTGATAGAACATTAATTACATTCACAATTTGATCATCTCTTTGACAATCAATAGTATTGCTTTCACTCAAATTCATCAATAAATGTTTAATTCTTCTGACCCCAAATTTGAGCTAACTTGAAAAGAATTATTTTATTTAAAATATTTACTTTAAATTTTATTAGTTATAATAAAATTAATCTTTATAATCATTTAAAAACATTATTTTAATTTAATTATTTAAAAAGTTACAAAAATACAATTAATAAAATTATTTAAATTTTAAAATAATAAAAAAATAAAAATTTGAATATTAAATCTAAATTTGAATAAATTAGTTTCAGATTTTAAGAATTAAAGTATTAATCATTCATTTGCTCAGGAGAGACAATCCCGAATCAACGCACAACATTTAAACAGGAAAACAATACACAAAACATCAACATTCAAAATATTCTTTCTATCAGAGTCAATTAAGATACGCTGATAAACCAACCAAACTTCGAATGAAAAACTAGTAAATCAAAAAAATTTTTATATCCATTCTTTATGCAGACTGTTTTTAAAATTTAAAAAATTTAAGATTTAAAAAATTTTAATTAAAAAAACATTAAAAATTAATATAAACTACTTATAATTTATAAGTAGATATCTTGCAATTAATATTTTTCGGTAACTTCGAATTTTCCGTGTTTTTCCCATTTTGGGATCTTAAAAAGTTTGTTTCGAACAAATTTTTACATAATCCTTTATTGTCATCGAGAATGAGTAAGTGTGCAAAGTTTGAAGAAAATCGTGACAAAATTTCAAGTTGAAATATGTAAAGATATCCTGGGATATACATTGAATACTCAAAGCTATGGTCGCTGCATAGAGCATCTTTCACTTGTGTTAGAGATTATTGTTATCAACTGGCTACTGGTGCATCTGCCGTGACTTTGTCGGTAAGATTTGTAGTCACCGCATTTGACATCAGTTGGTTATATTGACCGGTATTGTGTTTATGCCATGTCGAGTTGGAATATTTGATATTCGACACTATGCACATTTTGGTTAAATTCTTTATAGTTGTACCTGAAAGATGTAATTTGTTTTTAAGCAGGTTATCATTATCGGTGGGCCAAGATCCTAAACAGCCGAGAACAATTGCTGCTAATATTACTGTCCATCCTTTATGAGCTGCTTTTGTTTCAGTTAGCAGACTTTTATATTTCTTTTTGTTGTTATCTCTGGCATCATTAAGTGCTTTGATTGTGTCATAAGGGGTTTTTATACTTATAAGCCAGAGTTCTTTGGTTCCATGGTTATAAACTTGTAAATCAACCCGGCTTCCCGACATAGACCACTCACATTCTCGATTCATGTTGATTTTTAAAATTGGTTTCTCTGCAAGTAAAACATCTGTGACGATTTCTGCTATTGCATTATATCTCGCCTGTATCAGAGTGGTGTTGGGTTTACACCAACATAGAATATAGATCTGTGTTTCTATATATTGACCACATGCCCTGCACATCGATTGTTGTCTTGGTTTTTTCGGCTTATAATTGGTTGGTAAACTATTATTCTTGCGCTCTGTAAAAAGCGCCATTCCTCGATGGATAGTGACTCATTGTATAGTACTTTGGACCTGAAGTTGTGTTCTGCCAATGAGATGGCAGACATTCCAGCCATCCTTTGTTTGCTCCATTTGTCAAATTTCATTTTGTTATAGATTCTGTGCAAGTGGAAAGTTATATTGTCAATTGAATGTTCACTTAGTATTATGTATACGTGGGCACGTTTTAAAATTTTTTTAACGTTTAAACGGTCTTCGTTTAGCAAATTAAACGTTTAAAAAACGATTAAACGATCTCTAACAGTATTGATAGACGTGGGCACGTTTTAAAATTTTCTAAACGTTTAAACGGTCTTCGTTTAGCAAATTAAACGTTTAAAATTTAAATTATAAGCTTCATCAAAAACCAATACCTTTTCTTCAATACAATACATCTCGTTTTTAAAACTTTTTTACTCGAAAAACTTTAGAAAATCAACAAATATAATTTAAATAATTTTACGTCTAACAAAAAAAATTTACCGGAAATTTTGATGCAATTCTCAAATATTATATTAATGCCACTTTTCATATTTTGTATTTATAGTCCCACGAAAAAGCTCAATAGATTGGGACAATGTGTTCTTTACAAATGAATAGGCCTTAGTGTGATAAAAGTTTCAAAAAAGTATGAGCCATATCGTGAATTTTGTAATATGAACTTAAAAACTATACGCTCTTTTATAAATCGCTAAACGTCTTAAAAATCGAAAACGTTTAAACGGTCGTTTAAACGCGAAACGTGCCCACCTCTAGTATCATGGAATCATTGGATATGTAAACTTTTAAACAAATACCTAGCTCGTTGGTGACAAACTGAATTTGTAACCCACTGCCTTTCAGGTATTTGATTGAATTCCGGAATCTTGGTCCACCAACATTTAAATCCATTCTCTTTGTCACCTGTGTTGATCCAATTTAGGCGATCAGAGAATGTCCATTCTTTTTTAGTACCGTGATATATGTCTAGGGTGTTGCATAAATTGATAAAGGTGAGATAGCAGGCTGTCCCAGCACTTGCAAACCGTCAGCAAATGGTTAATCCGTCGCAGATTAGCTAATGGAGGTCTCAGGTCCTCAAAGCCAGCCAATAAACCACTGCTATCTGCAAAGAATATTTCAGATCGTGTTGCCTTCTGCAAACGTTATGAGCATTGGACTGCAGAGCAGTGGCACTGCGTGCTATTTAGTGACGAGACAACCATATTACGGTTTCCTAGCACCTCTGGTAATGTTTGGCGACCTCAAAATAAACGTTTTGATCCTAAATATCTGGTGCCCACTGTCAGGATGCCTGAAAAATTGATGATTTGGGGTGATATTTCATCGCGTGGTCATCCAGGACTGTGGTTCATGCCAAAGGGAACCATTATAAATGGTACAGTTTATTTAGAAATCTTAAAGGAAAAATTGCCACCATTTATGGAGTTACACAGAGCGACATTCTTTCAGCATGATGGAGCACCTTGCCACAATGTCAAGGCTGTTCGAGAGTGGTTAGTGCAGTCAGGCTTCCAAATTCTTGGTTCTTGCCCAGGCAACTCACCGGATCTCAATCCGATTGAGAATGCCTGGACACAGGTGAAGAAACAGGTTGCAGCCATGCATCCAAATTCCCGGCAGGACATGATCAAAGCAGTTAAAACTGTTTGAACTCAAAAAGTGTCACCAGACTATTGTAAAAACATTATGTTGTACGATGCCTGACCGAATTCGTTCTGTTCTCAAAAATAAGGGTAAACAAACAAAATACTAAATATACACTGTTTTTTTGTGGTTTATGTACCAGCTATGACAAGTTTTGATAAATTTGTGTCTTATTATAATGTTCTAATAAAATCTTTTTATTTTGGTGTGCTTTTGTCAATATAATTGCAGTTGGGTGCAAAAGACAATTTAACAACAAGCGTTCACAAACTTTTGAACCTGACTGTACATTAAGTGGGAAAGGCCTTACAACTTGCAATCTTAACTTTCAGTTGAATGAACAAAGCATTTTGGCATATTAAAATGTTTCAAACATTTAAAAAGCAAATAATCATTTTTAGGTTGTCAAGTATGAAATTTGTAGGCATGGTTACAAGAAATTCAAATAGTTATAATTTGACAATGACTTTCCATTTTGTTGTTCAGCTTTTTTATTTGATTGCTATATATCTTGGTTATTGAGCACATCAATAAAAATTAATTAAAACTATTGATAACTTATTTAATAATTAGTATTTTACAAAATGGAAATAGCGGAAATTCAAAATATTATGAAGTACGAGTTGGAAGATATTTTGCGGAAACTCAAAGAAGAATAGCCGTGTTTGATAGACAGATCGACTCTCATCTGACTTCACGATAATGTAAAACCATATGTTGCACTTAAGACCGTGACAAAACAAAAGGAACTTGAATTGGAACTTCCGCATAATCCTCCATACTCCCAAGACCTAGCCAAAACTAAACATCATTTCTTCCTCAAAATGAACACTTTTTTCTTGTAAAAATATTCAATTCCAAAGATTCCATAAAATTTGTCTTCCAGAAATTTAGAGATTCCTGCCAACCAAAAATCTATTCAAATCGTCTCAACAAGCTTCCGCTCAAATGGCAATCAATTTTACACCAAATTATTTTATTTAATTGTTTTATTTATTTATTTTTATTTAATTATCATTGAATTTTTTTAAGTTATTTCATTTATTGAAATTTTTTCAATTATTTACTTTACTTATTTAGTTAATTATTATTAAATTTCCCAACTGGTAAAATGTTCGTTCAATTTTAATTTTCCTCTCCATATACAAGGGTGATAATAAAGTAACTATCGGGTTTTAAACTGCAATAACTTTTTTTGGCAAAACCTTATGAAAAATGGTTTTAAATAACAAAAAAAGCATTTATTAAAATTTAATAATATTCAAGAGAATAACCATCGACATCAATACAATGTTTAAGGCGTCCATGAAAAGACTTAATGGCATTTTGGCACATTTCACCATCTATTCTTGCCGCTTCTTGACAAATAAAATCTTTAAGTTGCTGAATTGTATCTGCTTTTCTCTTATACACTTCATTTTCCAAATACCCCCACACAAAAAACATCGAGTGGTGTCTAATCAGGTGACCTGGCTGGCCATACATATGGACCGCATCGTCCCAGCCAACGTTGTGGAAACGCTTTATCCAGAAATTGTCGCACAATCAGTGAATAATGGCATGTGTTCTATCTTGCTGGAACATAGCTTTCCGTTTGCATGTTCTTGATAACGATGGCATATAGCAACTTTTTAACATATCCAGGTAAAGCGCCGTTGTTATGTTTCCTTCAATAAAAAAAGGCCCATAAACACGAGTTGAGGACAACCCCATCCAAACATTACCTTTTTCACTAGCCTGTGACCTCTGATATGTTTACGGTTGGTGTTTCAGTGCCCCAAATGCGACAGTTATGTCTGTTTACAATGCCATTAAGAGGGAAAGTTGACTCATCAAAGAATATCAGGTTACTAAGAATATTTTCATCTGCATCTATCGATGGAATTAAAGTTTCACACATAACACGTCTAAGAGGGCAATCTTTTTCATACAAAAGTTGCGTGGCTTGAATTCTGTAGGGGAACACTTTTAAATCGTTTCGCAATACGTTTTGCTTCTTATAATTTTTTCGGTTAGAATATTTTTCCATTTAAGTTGTTGAAGTTCTCTTCTTACTAAAGTCACTGACTCATGCTTCGTAAATAAAATAACAATTTTTACACGCGATTTACATCCATTTTGAATCTTACACTTAAAACAATAACAACAATTAATACATTTAAACAAAATGTACTTCTAATTAAATTTTAAAGAATAATCTTCAAAATGCCTTTATAATTAAAAAGAAATACAATATAATTCAAAGTTATTGCACTTTAAAACCCGGTAATTACTTTATGATCACCCTGTATATATAGAATTAGTGATCATGTCATATGTAATTGTCTATTGACAACCACATGTTATTTTTAGTTATTCGATCTCCTTAATTCTTTTTCACTTATAAATTTTTCACACCACATCCTTCATGTGTCATTGTACCATTTGATCACTTATCATCCATGTGATTTGTAAACTCTTTGACTAAGCGTTTATGTATATACTGTGATGTGTCATGTTTTATTCTTTGTATGTACTTCTCACTCCAAGATTATTTATTTGTGTTTATTTATTTATTTATTTTATTTATCAAATGTTTAAATTTATATTTCATTTATGTAAAAGTTTTGGTCCAAAGAAGGTAGAATTTTAACATGAAATACAAAATGAATAAAAGAAAAACAGACGGAGAAAGAAAATGAATCATTTTTTTATTTTTTATTGTCATGATTTGGTAATAATAATTACCATGATAATTTTTAAATTTAAAATCTAAATCTATAAAATAATATATCGATTTAGTCAGAATTAACTTTCTGATTTAAGTTTTTTTGGTTTCGTTTGATTCTGACTTCAAAAGAAAGAAACTAAATCATGCCATTATTCCAGTGAAAGAAACTTACTGATTTCCGACTGCATTCGTTTATCGCTGAAATAGTAATTTATATTTTGTACGAAATACTTTCAACATCGTAACACTCACGATTTCAATTCACAATCGTTTTAACATTCGACGACAAACGTTTTGTTAGTCTGTGTGATACTATTTACTAAGTTTCAGTGTTATATCATTATTAAAAAGTGTTATACAAACGTTTTGATTATTTTTTAGTTATTTTTAATCAGCTTGCTAAACTTACTTAATCGTTTTAAGATTCGGTCAGTTCAGTACGATTTTTTTAACAACACTTCAAAAAATAAGTAGTCTGATAAAACCTCCAGTTTGTCCTTTTTTTAGTTTAGAGGGTAAATTTGGAGTTTTACATCATGAATGGATCGTTTTATCATCTAAACACGCTAAATAAGGCTTTCGAGAGACCGGTTTAAACATTAATCTTAGGATCTAAAGATCTGATATAAAGTATTTCACAGGCCACCCTCTCTCAATAGTTTTTAAAGCGGCTATACAGAATCTTAAAATCATTTATGTTTATATTTTCGTTCTAATTACAACTTTTTCTGTGTTCTGCAATATTACTCCCGTCTACATTCCGACTATGTTCTTGGATTCTCCTTTTTTGAGTGTTTAGATGACATAATAATCCATTGATGACATAATCACTGCTTGCCTATATAAGCAGATTTAAAAATCATTTTTTTTCTTGAGATCTGACGATGACGGTTATACCGTCGAAATTAGTTGTCGTAAAAAATATATTTTATAAATGGCGTGTTTTTGTTTTTAAACATAAGTTGCCATTATTTTTTAATTTTCTGAATTATTATCTATAATTTTTAGTTTTGAAATAATAATAAGCTACATTATAAACAGTATACATTTTCGGTTTGTTTTATCTAAAGATGAAATTAATTAATTTCATACATTACTTTTTTTAAATATTCATACATTATACTGTTCTTTTTGAAAAGAAGAAAATTATAAATATAATATTACAAAACTTTGAGATGAATATTACCTTTATAGAGGGAAGGTTAAAAATTGTATTAGAAATGTGATCTGATAGTATTTGTCCTGAATGTAATAACGACTCCATGTTCGAATCAATATTTTCAGCCATACAACTTAAATTCACTGCAAAGATTTTGAGATTCTTTATATCTGCCAGTAAATAGGGTATGGTTTGAATTTTATTGCCATAAAGAAGTAAAGTTTCCAATTTCTCACATCCAACAATTTCAAGAGGTAAAGTAGAGAGACCTGTGTATTGGGAGTTGAGCCACACCAAATTATCTAGATTTCCTATGTTTGGCGGAAGTACACCTATCTGTAAATATATACTTTATTTAAGTTCATCAGAAAAATAATTTGAAAAAAATATATTCATCTGATCAATTCCGTCCTGTTTTGAAGTTTAAAAAATAATGTTACTTTCTAATTTCTATTTCAAATTATACCTGATGATTCGGCTATAATTTAGTTTCTTTATAAAATTCCCAGGTGCAAAATGTATTCCTAAAAATATAAGACTTTATCCAAACAAAACTTTGAAAATTCTATTCCGACATCTAAAGACATCACTGTTCCGTAAAGTGATTAGATCATAGGTTCCCAAAGTGGTCTATATCGACCCCCAGGGGTCAATACAGACCTCCAAAAGGTCTACGTGAGCGAAAAAATAAATTGGGTGTCTGTTGTTTTTCTTAATAGGGGGTCTACCCAAAACCGAAAATCATGGCAAGGGGTCTACGAGTGAAAAAAGTTTGGGAACCTTTGGCTTAGATAATTAAAAGAAATCGATTTAAATAAATTTAAATTTTTATAATTTAGTTCCTCTCTTTTTGAATGACTTTATCCATTTTACATTCCTGATCAAAATTCTACCATCTTCTAATTGTATCTCGTGACTTCTTTCATGTCTTCTATT
>MQRK01222789.1:733-12846 GCA_001938485.1 Girardia tigrina | reverse complement strand
ATTGAAATATTCGCATCAGAACGACAAATCGCCCTCGTCAGGGTGCCAATTAATGATTGCATGACAATCTCCGGATAATTTTGGGGCGCGTTCCTATATGCCCAAACGCTAATACCTGGCCGCGACTGAGATTTTGTGTTGAAAATAAAAACGATCAGGGAAAGTAAATTGAAATACTTAAACCCTATTTTTCTTATTTCTATAAGAGTCTAATGATACATCTTATAAATCTTTTCTTTTGCAATAATTTTTTGAACTTCTACCTTGAAGTTATTTTTATAGAATTTTAAAAAAATGATGAACATGTCTACTGTTATAATTATCCGTAAAAAATAAATAGTTTTCATATTAAATACAACTATATTTACAATTTTTTTTATTTAATGTTTTTTTTTCATTTATAAAAGTTTGAACTATTTATACCTGTTAATTTTATCGCTCAATTATCGGACAAATTATCATGACGTTACTTTTATCCTTATCTAAAACCTTTGGAGGACTTTAAAATCGCATTTAAAATTCAAACTTTTTATTAAAAAGAATGTTTTCCTAATTACGATTTAGTCTTTATGAAATCCAAATTCCTTCTGGTATGTTGTTTTGGTAATGGTATATTAGTTCATTCTTTTACGATAAACTTTTTTTATTTAGGGATACCATTTAGTTCAAGTAAATTTAAAAAAGTAAAAATATTAAAAATGTAAATTAGAGTAAATTGCATAATATATTTTTTAATAAATAAAAATTATTTAATCTCCCATTGAAAAATATAAAATAAAGAAAATATAAAATTTGCCACGTCAAATATTTGACTCCAGTGGCATATAATTATCAAACATGACCTTTGTAACTTACATATGATAAAATATTTTGTACTACTAGGATCTTACGAGTTTATACTGGTTTGTTAAACAGTCAGTACAGATAATATAAACTAATGAAAACGAAAAAAAATTGTTTACAATATGACTTTATTATATATTTATTCTAAGCTTCAAACAAATCTTAAATGGGTCTGAATAATCGAAGATTATGAGTTTAGGACAATCAAACTAGAACCGGCTACTTTATTTGGGTTCTTCGTGGTTCTTTTAAAGCTACATAAAATACAAATGTTTGATTTTATATATTTCATGTCTCCAAAATTTTTTAGTTTGTTTTATAAATTTGAAAGAAATTATCGATGGCTAATAATATAATTTTAGTATTATTTCTCAGTTTTTCTGCAACAATTTATCAAATAATTAATCCTTTTTCAAGAGGATCAGAATCAAGAACACCTAAAAGTATTTTTTCGAAAATAAGACCACGAAAACATAAGTCTCCTGTCTTATTTTCAAGAACTTAAAAAATGAATCAAATAAAATACTACTAGTGCAATTAAACTTTTCTTTTAAAAGATTAACTTTATAAAACAAATGACTTTAAAATAATTTTAAATGATTAAACAATGGGTTATTAAAATTTGAATGTTAATTTCCCATTTTCATATCGAACTAAGTAGGCTTAATAATTTTATTACTTATTCGTTTTCCAATTTATCATGTTTTTACTGTTTCTTTCTTTTCATGATACTTTTGTATTGCCCAATTTTTTCCCGTTGAGATACGCGTCGTCTTCCAAATGCCTAATTTATTTTTTAACTTTTATTAGCCTCCTGTAAGTGAAAGTATTACTTTGTATCTTCCCCTACCATGGTAAATAAGTTTTTGGTATATTCCATTTTACATTCAATTTAAGTTATTTTTATTCGATTTTGATTTTTTTTTCCATTCAATAAAAAGTATTAACACAATTTAAATATTTTAATATTTAACAACAATTGTGAAGATTTTGAGATATTCTTTTTAAAATTTTTGAATTAAACAAAACATTTTAAATTAATATTGAAATATAAAAGTAAAAAATAGAAATTTATTTTAAAATAAGTTCAGACGATAAATGTGATATATACAATGTTAATAATATTTAAAAAGAAATGTTCTAAATTTTGTAACTTTTCAAAATCGATTTAGTCATCCCGTATTTTATGTTTAAAAGTGTCGCAACATCTTTTATATATTTTTTCTTCATATATTTACGTTTTTCTTTTTCAATTGTTAATATTATCATTTTTATGTTTGCTATCGATTTTCAATCTTGGCAGGGGTTAAATAAACGCTTTGTTTAAAAATAAATGGGCGGAAAATTATTAATATGCAAAAAGAATTTATTAAGCTTAAATATGATTCAATATTCAAATAAAAAATCTTTGTTTCGTTATTTAAAAAGATCGAAATTAAAAGAAATAAGCCTAAATTGAAAGAAAAAAAAGCCGAAATTGAATAAAAATGCCAAAATATAACGGAAAATGGTTTAAATCGTCAAGAAAACCAATCGGGGAAACATAATCGTATTTTACATGTACTAATTCAAAATTTGCATTCGCGATCATACGAATGTATCCCAAACAAACTACATCAAGTCATAGCGTTGTATATTCTCAAAATCACAAAAAAATGTTTCTTTCTCTTTAAAGAGAACAAAAAGGACTTTCTTAAAGTTATTCATAATTCGAAAATAATTTTTAAAGTTCCCAAACTGAAACGATTGGACAAATTGAAGAATAGAAAAAAGGAAGGATATTTTTTAATTAAAAATTCGATCAAGTCTGAAAAAAGAATGAAAACACGACAAATAACGAACTTAGATAAATGATTTTAATTTATCACTAGTTTTAGTTCGGGAGTATTCTCGATCATTCATAACTCAACATCATGTATTTCAAGGACGGTCAGTGGTGACATTCTGTAGGGACATCGATTTATTGGTGACCCGGTAAATGCGCTAAAAGGGGATTGCACAAATGTTTTTGAATTTTTGTTATTATTAGTTCGTTAATGCTAAAAATAACTTTTGAAATATAAATTTAATAAATGTTTTTAAAAATATTTCTCTTGAGAATTGGCATAATGCATTTCAGTCATCTGTTGCTTGTCATCATCCTACATTGGTCTATCATTTCCGTCGTGAACGGTACAAAACAGAGCAAACTATAAGTTGTATATTTAGAGGAATTTAGATGGTGTCTTTTGGATAATTGTTAAATTGATTATTGAAATGGGTGAATAGACTGTAAATCTGAGGAATAAAGATGATTTGTTTGTTCCCGAATTCCCAATCCACATGCGTTTGAATAAATAATCATATTCACAACGGACGGACGGACGAATCGATCGCGCGTGCCTTCAGCTGGCCCATGACGAGAATTAAGACACCATTCTCGATCGTGTGACATTCGGCATTAGTGATGGCGAACTGTAGGCACTTGTACTCGTTGCCGGTGGCCCTGCAGCTCGGTGCCCACGTACGTCAGCAGCGCGTTATCGTGATAGAGCGAAAAGACCATCATATTGTTGTTCCACAGACAACGGTAGTAGTGAGTCATGAACTGCTTGCCGATCTCGGAATAATTCGGAGAAAACAAATTGTAATTCACAATCGAAAATGAAAGTTTAGAAAATTTAAATTCGACGGAACTCATACATTTATTTTTATTTATTTAAACCCAGTGAAATTATTCAAACACAATTAATAAAATAAAAATAGTTTTTTCAATTGTTAACAAACCAGTTTTTTGTATTTAATTAATTAATTACATTTTCAATGTTGCGCTACACTTATTTTTTTGTGATCACTAAAATCATATCTTTTTAATCTTTTTTTTATCTTTTGGTCCATTATATTAATTATATTATTTATATTTCAAAAATAATTTTAGCATTAACGAATTAATAAAAAAAATTTTAAAAACATTTATGCAATCCCCTTTTAGCGCTTTTGTCGGTGCGCGTATTTGCCGGGGTACCGGTTTATTTAGTAGTGAAATATTTGGTATCTGAAATGTTGAGAGAGATCATCAAGAGGGGCCACTTGAAGTTTCTATTGAGATGGTCTTCTGGCACATCAGCGTGCTATGCCTGACAAAGGATCAACAGGTTTATCAGACATAAAAATTATAATTTAGGTAAACAAGAAAGTAAAACAAAACATTAAAGTGAAACCAAAAAAACATTTATATTTCAATATTTAAATTCTAAAATAGAATTTTCATTAAATTTATCAAGTCCAAGCTACTTCTTGGAAAGCTGTTCGATTAATTCGGCTAACTTTAAAGAAGCATCAAGTGGATGAATATTACTCTCCAGTAAACCTAAAATATACTCAAAAAAGAACTCTTGATCACAAGAAAACCTTGTTGAATGCAGCTACAAACATGGTTGATTTCGTGAATTAAATACCAGCTATTTCCGAAATTATAAGTAATTGCCTCATTTTTTCTGTGAAGTTTTTTAGATTGATCAAGTTTTCCATTGAAAATAGCTTCTTCTGGGCACCACATGTATTTAGGAATCTTAAGGAAGATTTAAATACAAGTTATAAAGCATACCATTTTACTTAAATAAAATTGAATTTTATTTAAAAAAATATATACTGCTGATTCTGTTGTTTAAAATAAACATATTACCCCCTTGTGATTTTTTTTTGGTTTTTTGAGTATCATTCGATGAACAGTGATTCGATTAAAACGAAATTTGATCAAATTTAAATCATCGTTTAGATAACAAAATCCAGCTCGATAATCAGTCATTTTCACGACAGAGATTTATTGTTCATCACATTTACAGAAACATTTTTGGATCGGCGAACAAGGATCAAAACTAATTGAGAGGTGCGCATCAATAACGCGAGTCTGCAAAGAGGAATGATTCGAGATAATCAATAGTGAAAATTTGAAACTAATTTAATTTTTCCTGATGATAAATCGATTGGAGAAAGCGTCATTTATGACTTGATGAAATGATATGTACGCATGTCGATTTGGCGATCATTTTTGAGCTGAAGGGAATGAATACTTTCAATTGAATCGATTGAGATTGGCGATGAAAAACTATGAGACGGGTCTAAGATTGATATGAATGTGTGGGAGCGTACAATATGGCTCCTTTTGGGTCCACGAGCACGCGGATGGTGAGATCGGGGACGCGATTTAGTGGCTGTTGCTAGCTATCTCTGACTGTCAGTTACGGACGCATACATTCACTCATTTTAATTTAAAATGCAAAAGTTTCGATTTTGGGAAACTTAAAATCAAAGAATTGTCAATGAGCAAACAACTCAAGCCATTTATGGGACTGAGTATGGCATGTGGATAATTGATCCTCAAATCTTTGAAAATGTCAATGGAGCAGTCATGAACGTTAAAGTATATTTTACACAAACAAGTCTACAATAATTCGAAAGCTGAAAAATAACATAAGAAAGCAAATAATAAAAATTATCGAAGAAACTTTGTACCGTATCATGAAAAGTTCAGTCAAAATTGAGAAAAGAAAGAAAGGAGTCATTTGAAGATACAGTAGAACCTGGCTATTCCGACATGGCCGGTGATTTTAAAATATGCCGGAATATACAGTTTGCCAGAATAGAGAGTCAGAACAAATACCGTGATTGAAAAATGGGGATTTTCGGAGCTGCAGGATTAGACAGGTTGCCGGATTAAAGATGCCAAATTAAAGAGGCCATTCAAAGTGGCGGCCGTTGGAATTGAAGTAGAGCACGGGGTAGCAGATAGTCTAGAAACTCTCCACAACATTCACCATTTCGGAGTGAAAATAATGAAATTCCTGGCGAGAAGACTATGAGGCCCTGGTCATGTATCCGAGAGTCAAATCCGAGCGGTCGTAAACAAGTGTTCTCAGAGTGCGTCAATTGATCCCGCAGCAGTGAAATGGGAGAATGGCGAGCTAGGGGTGAAAGGAACATGGCACAGGCTCGCAATGGATGTAACGCACACTACCGAGGGGAAGTTTATGACGTTGGTGGACTGCGGGCCAGGACAATTCTCAGTGTGGCGAAAAATTAGATCCGAAAGGGATGAGGAGCTGTGTGCATCTCTCAGGGCAGTATTTGCTAAATTTGGGCCACCGTGAGAACTACTGATGGAATATTTCGCAACCCATTGGGGAACAGCAATCCGAGAATTGCTGACTGGAGTGGGCGTCAAGATCATGTTCCGATGTGTATTTCGGTCGAGTGGAAACGGGATCGTCGAGCGTTGTCATCGAACCATTAGGCGCATGACAGCAAGAAGCGGGGATCAATATAACACATGCTCGCTTGGTACAACACGAAGCTAAATTAAGCTGGCATAATTCTAGCATCGACAGTGTTCGCACAGCAGAGGCGGCTGCTACTAACGAGAGATTTCGCGAGCCGAATACCAAAAGTGAGAGAGGTCGAGAACTATTCGGAGTTGCGAGCGGGTGATGTAGTGTTTGTGAAACCGGCGAACCCGAGGTGTAAAACGCGATTTCGATGCGCTGTCGTGGGCGAGGTCCATCTTCATCAGCAAATGGTGATCGACGGCGTCCCGTACCCCGTGTCACATGTCAGGCGCGCCCGGAGGACGACGACGCGACTGCCAACGGAGGGCTTAATGAGCCGAGAATGAGTTACGACAGCGATAGTTCCGAAGAAGACGACGCACGTTCGAAGACAGAGACGGAAACCGATTCAGAGAGCGGACGAGAACAATCGGGTGAGAAAGAAGAATTGCGGCCGCAACGAGTGATTGTTCGACCGGTCAGCTTCAAAAACTTCGTGTGTGTAGGGTTGCAGAACCCAGCGACGCAAAGCCCCCCCCGTACGCAAGCGGTGTGTGCATATGTGCCTTAAGGACAAGGGACAGTGAGAGTAAATGATAATAAATAGATGTCCTATTAATTGTAGTTGTTTAAATAATCGTATAAATTAGGCGGGAAATTTGAGTCGAGCCTAAGATTTGCAGAGTAAAATAATTATTATTTATTATCAAGCCTTGTTTTCTGATTTGTCGCTACAGAGAAATATGTGTTTTAATATTTATTTATAAAATCTGAATATATTAAAGAATTGATCGTTATATTTTTGAAAAAACAATTTTATATTTCTAGTTTTTTTACAAAAATCTTTTATAGGTTCGAAATTTAAGATGTAATTATTTGTTTAGTAATTTTATTCAGTAAGAATTAAGTCTTCTTACAATTTTTAAATCATAAATTTCAAAAAAAAATAATAAATAATTTTTAGATTGATTTAATAAGTAAACTAATATCAAAAAATATTTTATTATTAAAATTTTTAGAGTTTGGACAATATTTTATGTTAATTTTTTATTAAAAATCAATTTTCATTTTTTTATGAATTTTAAGTTTACATAATATTGCTTAATAATTTTATTTTAACATTTTTTTAATTATTTGAATATAAAAAGTGTAAATAAGAACCCTCAATTACAACATACAGATGTATTTTAAATTAGATTTTTAAAAATAGTACCTAAATAATAATTTTTGATAAATTGAAAATCAAATTTTACGAGAATAATTTTATTTAAATAAAATCAAATTTTTATAATATTTTAATTTTTTATTATGTTATGGTCGTCTGAAAAAAATTACAATTTACTTTTGATTTTTGATTTGAGTAACAGGATTTTTCAATAATAATAATAATCTTTTCAATAATAAATAATAATCTGAAAAATCCTGTTACTCAAATCAAAAATCAAAAGTAAATTGTAATTTTTTTCAGATGACCATAACATAAAAAAAATTAAAATATTATAAAAATTTGATTTTATTTAAATAAAATTATTCTCGTAAAATTTGATTTTCAATTTATCAAAAATTTCTGTATAATTTAAAATATATGAAAAATATTTTTAACTGTAAAATAAATGTTTAAAATCATTTTTTTAAAAACAAAAATATAATAATAAATTTATCTGAAACATTTCTTATTGATCTAATTATATTTTTAAAAATGGATTAAATTTTTGTAATTTATAAATTCAATTTTTTTCAATTAAAATTTTTTATTAAATTTAATAAATAATTAAAAAAAATTTGTTTAAAAAAGGATTTACATAATAATAATCAAACATGAAAATTGTGTTGAAAGATTTGAAACGTAATGCTTTTGCAGTGGATATAGAAAACGAGAAAACAATTTTGGATTTAAAAACAAATGTCGAAAACATTTACGGACCCGAATTTCCTGCGAATAGAATGAAATTAATTTTAAAAGGAAAAATCCTCGAGAATGATGACACCATAAATTCTTTGAATTACACAGAAAACAATTTCATAGTAATGATGATATTGAAACAAACGGAAAATCTTTCCAAATTAGAAGAAATACACGAAAATAAAGACTCTAATGTATCACAACCGATGGAAGAAGTTCAGACGACAAACGAATCTGTATCGGAGGAACTAAACAGAAATATGCAGTCATTAACTACTGAACCAAGCTCAAGCGAAGATCAATTGGAGCAAGAACCTAATGAGTCTGAGTATGATTATCGATCCCTTTTCGAATCACTTCTGAATAATGAATCAAGTATCAATCAAATTCCTGAGTCTATTAGATTGGCATTACAACAAGATCCTTCTCTCATAGAACCTATCTTTCAAGATTTCATGTCCAACCCTGACTTATCGCACATGCTATCAGATAATACAAATGAGAATGAAACGGACATATATGACGATATGGAAGTTATAGAGAATCAAAATAATAATCACGATTTGGCTCTTACTCTCGGAGATGTCCAAGACATTGACCAGATTGTAGCCATGGGGTTCAATGAAGACCAAGCAATCGAAGCATATTTGGTTTCCGGAAAAAACTTAGAAGCAGCAATTAATTTTTTGTTGAATAATTTAGACTAATTAATAAATATAATTTTCAGAAATTGATTATTTTTTATCTTTTAATATTCATATAATATTACTGGTGAAATGAATGTATGATGTGTTTTTATTATTTTCATTATAAAAGTAAAATGTAAGTTATAAAATGTTTTTTTTGGACAAGAAGAATAAATGAAGTTTAGAATAAAAGAAAATTTCTCACATGTCTAGAAAAAAAATTATTTTCCTTTTTTTAGTGCATTGGTAATGCTTGAAAAACGTGGTTGTTTTTATAAAATTTTTTTTTATTAATAATATTATTTAAATTTGAAATTCACACTGCAAATCTGGATGCTACTCTTAAAAGCTGGCAAATCGAGCGTGTATGATGTGTGTATTTCCTTGTGTATACATGCATTTTATGTATCTATCGTGTGTGTCAGGATTAAGGAATTTGTTTTTTCATATTAAACACCACTCTTAAATGCTGTGAGCTATTTTTAAGATCTGTTTTTTGATATTTTCTAGTTTAATTGACTGTTATTTTTTGATTGGAATTTACAATATTAAATTCGCTATCAAAAGCTGAAATATCACTCTTAATTGCAAGGCAAGTAATTTAGACCCATAATCATTTTTGGTAATGTGCCACAGGTTTCAAAATCTTTAATAAATAAAGAAATAAATAGAGCAACTAACAATTCCGAAAATGTTAAAATTTGATTATTTATAGTTACGTTTTAGTGTCTTTACTATTCATAAATCAAATCCCGCGTACAAACAATATATTATTTAAGGAAAACAATATTTACAATAATTGAATCACACATAACTCTCCACCTCTTCAAGAACCTGGCCAGCGTTTAGCCATTCAATGCGCCTTCTTTTCACCCCATTTGAAAATTGAATTTCAACATGGTGTGGTGAAATGAATCTGAGGATCTTGTGTGGTCCTTCGAATTGGAAATCATTCTTGTTTATCTTTGTAGGGTCTACCCGAACGAGTACCATCTCTCCCTCCCTGAAATATCTCTTCCCTCGACTTTTTTGGTACATTATCATTTTCTCAGCTGCCGCATCAGTATTGTCTCGAACCTCTGCAGTGATCTGTTCCTTGGCGTAAGTTTTCGTTCCACACACCGAATGGATGTTTATTTTCCGGCCGTAAACGATCTCGAAAGGTGAGAATTTAGTCGAATCTTGAACAGTTGCATTGAGACTGAATTCAATCCTAGGCAACAATTCATCACAATTTTTCTCTGTACATTTACCTTTCAATGATGTCGCGATCATATCTCTTATTATTCTTATCACCCGTTCAACCAAACCATTCGACTGATGTTGATATGGTGAGCTAAATTCTTGTTTTATCTGTAATTGTTCCAAACTCTGACTCATAAATGCATTCTGGAATTGTCTACCCCGGTTTGTTAGAATGCTAGATGGCTTCCCGAATTTATAGATCCAATTGTGCAAAATACATTTAAATATAGTGTACTCATCTTGCTTCGAAACAGCGTTCAAATAGACCGACTTACTAAATCGATCTATAATGACGACCAATTTTTTTTGAAACTTTGTCCATGTGGGCTACATCTACCACTATCTGTATAAGGGGTTAGTGAGAAGTGGTTGCAAATAGTGGTTGCATAGATTTGATCTAAAAATTTTTGGCTCTTCCGAGGGCATAGAATTTCTTTCGTTCTGGATTGGTCAATTTTTCGCTTTGCACAAACGGAGCACTGATTGATACATTCTTTTATGCACTCACACATGGCGTGCCAATGAAAATTGTCCTGTAAGTACTTGAATATTCTCTTGATTCCAAAATGACAAAGATCGATGTGAACACTTCCAACGAATTCTTGTGCATAATTCTCTGGAATGATAGTTAGATACCATCATTTTTTTCAACCATCAATAATCCATTTGAAATAACGAGGCGTTCTATTATTTTGTACAGATAAATTCCTTTGAAAACATCAGAAAATTGTATATTTCTATCTGCCAATACATCCATTGCTTCCCTGATGACTGCCTTACTGCGTTGTTTTTTTATCGTCCCCATCATGTTACTTATTCTGTAAAGAGAATTCAGGTATTTAATTTTCGAATTTTTTGATTTGGCCTCAATATGACTAGTTTCACATTGTTAGCAAAGTGTCTGCTTAATACGAGACAAGCTATCTGCATTATTGTATTCTTCACCCTTCCTATATTGAAGAGTGAAGTCATATTCAGACAGGTTTGCCAGCCATTTTTGAAATTGTGGGCTTATCGGTTTCTTCGTGGTGTTCATGAAGACCAAAGCTTTGTGGTCTGAGCTGGCAATGAAATGTTTCCAATGTAAATATTGCTTTAAATGTAAGACATATTCATGAAGAGCCAGAAGTTCCTTTCTTGTGACGCAATACCCCTTTTCATGTGAGGTCAGGTGTCTGGATCCGCTAGATCTTGGCTCAGCACCGCACCAACTGCACTAAAACTAGCATCAGTGTCCAAAACAAAAGTACGATTTAATCGAGGATTACTCAAGACGGGAGCGTTGCACATAGCTTCTTTTAATTTCTGGACTCTCTCGGCATTCTGTTTGTCCAGTGCAATTTCTTACAGCATCTCGATATTACCGCATGAAGTGGAATAGTAATCTTAGCGTAATCTCGAATAAAGCGGCGGTAATAGTTTGTGAGACCTAAAAATGACCGAAGTTGCGAAGAACACTGCGGTTCCTCTGCGTTTTCAATTTCTTTGATTTTCATATTATTTGTCCGAATACCTTCTGCATTTATGGTGTGACCCAAAAAAACTAACTCATCTTGATGAAACTGACATTTTTCCGGATTTATTTTTAACCCCATTGACTTAATCGCCGGAATACTTCTTCCAGAATAATGTCATGGTCCTGTAGCGTTTTACCATACACCAGAATATCATCTAAATAAACGAGTACCCCTTTGAAAATCATACATTCTAGCATCTCATGCATTAACGGCTGAAATGTCACTGGTGCCGTTGACAGACCGAATGGCATTCGATTGAAGCAATAATATTCGACTGCAATAAATTATGAATCATTTCATCAATCTTACTCTCCAAACGCATCGGTTGTCGGCGGGGATGTTGGCTTATTGCTACATTTCTTGTCACAATGTGATGTTGGATCTTCCGAGTATGTCCAAAATCAAACTTGGAAGCCATGAATATATTTCCAAATTCACAGATAAGCCTTTGAAGACCTTTCTGTTTGTGATTCTTGTACCGTTCAAGGGTTAAACTTGTCCGCTCCTCATCAGTATGAGTATTCTTCAATAAATCTGCGTCAATATTATTAACTTCTAATAGTTGTACTCCAAACATCTGCATAGTGTCGATACCGCCAATGAACGGTGGATGTAT
>MQRK01222764.1:7145-17626 GCA_001938485.1 Girardia tigrina | reverse complement strand
CGCGCGCCGTGTCTGCGCCTGCTGTCGATCCTGCACGAGGTCTTCCACGACAACAAGTCTGTGCACCGCATGGTCATCCTGAGTCTCGACTCCCACTACGGCATCGAGTTGAGCACCGCGTCGAAGCGAGCACTACGTATGCGCCGATCTTGAGCGACCTCACGGGCGGTCTCTGCCACACGCTCCTGATCCTCGTAACAAGGTTCTCATTGCACGAGCGCAGCCAAATCGACGTGCTCATCCACCAGATCGACATTGCGGACCACGAGCCGGCGATTCTCGCAATCTTCGACAATCAATCGATTCTCGCTCGGCGAATGCCTCACGTATGGTCAGAGGATCACATCTCGTTCCTGTGTCGCCTCTTCCACCATGAGTCCGACGCGATCGAAGAGATCTCCAAACACACATTCACAAATTTTCACTCAAATCTGTCAGTCCCGTTTCAATTACGAAAGATAGTTCTCGTTCGACAAACAATTGTAATTAGGTCAGCATTAATAATCTGTATCTTTGTTTCAACAGTAAAACATTGTCGCCATCGACCACGCATTCATCTGACCTACTCGATATTATTGTTCAAATCTTTGACCCGAGAAATTTGGCAACTTGTTTTTATTTTTCGATAATTTCCGATAATCTTCTAGTAAAAGATTTTGTAGTCTGATATTACATTATTTCCTTTGAACTTTCCAATTTGGCATTTTAAACTTCTTAAATTAAATTCGTTAATTGTTTTCCAAATGTTTTCTGTTGTATCATATTGGAAATACAACAGTATTCAAACATCATTGATGCTTATTATGATATCGTCATAATTGAAAAGAGACGAATAATATAAGAATGACTAATTTTATAACTATTGACACATTTTGATTGTTCATTAAATAAATCTGAAAAATCTCGTTTTTTATTGAACCATCGACGGATATCGTATAAGGATTCGAATGAATATGAAACACAGATATTGTTGGTTCCTTTTAATCATTTATTTATCATGTTGTTCAAGGTCTGATTTTAAATCTTTTTACAATCAAACAGGCGGTGATTCGATTGAAAGCCTTCCTGTTCAGTGAGCATTATTTGGAGATCCTTGTCTTAAAAGTATACAATCTCAAAGCCAAATCACTTGGGTCATGGCATGTTCAAAAACAAATTATGAAAAAGTTAATCATAAAGAAATAGACAGTCTAATTCGATTCTCTAACCCAAACATATATTTAAAGTTGCCTTGTGAAGTTTCTGTCGAACCATTCTAACAATCAAACCATTACACAAAACAGTTCATTGGATATTAAATTTCAAATATACTGCATATGACCGCCTGAACCAATGATATTCAACCAAATCGAATTTTAGAGAATCCATGCAATGATAGTTGAACAGGGTTATTCAAAATAAGACACAGTCAATATGCTAAACTATTCAAGATATACAATTATTAACATTGTAAAATCTCATGAGGCCAGAGTCGAATTTACAACAGCTTCAGAGAAAAATAAGCAAACTTGCAAAGTAAGGAATTCAGGGTTGGATGAAAATTCACATGCATTATTTAATACATTCTCTATTTATAACTCTTTTTCATTGAAAGAGGCAAGTAAAGAGGCCGCACCTTTGTGCAATCATCAGTGTTCAACTGCGATCATATGTAGAAAGCTTAAAGAGATGAGAATTACAAGAAAACAATTGTCAATTGTACCAATTGAAAGAAACAAAATCACTAGACATGTTGGCATCACTAGACGAACCCGTTATACAGTTAATGAACTTTCTTCATGGCTGTGCTGCGACCAATGATGTCATTTTTCTGTCGTAAGATTGAAGTTGAATATGTCTTCGGATGTGTTTTTATAGCAACTTACATGGTTAAATAATTTATTGGTGTTTGTTTCTTTCAATTTTGGGTATCACTAGACGAACCCGTAGAAGAGGCCCGTCGGCTGGTTGTACTGTCTGGTAATGATCTATAAACCCTGAAAAAAGAAAAAGATAATTAAAACAAAACCAAAAAACTACAAAGTCCGTTACCGAACGATCCAGTAGAGCTGGGGGTCAACCAACCCTCTCCGAGTAGCCCCTCACAAGGCGAGTCCCTGAGTAGAACACGTGAGACGATAGTCGGGTCCTGAAAGGAGTTATCGGTCCTAAAAGAATAAATTTAATTAATAGCTAGATCGGAAAATGATAAAGTCCCTTACAGAAGTATACAATGGAGTTAGAAGGTCAACTAATCACTCCATGGTAGAGTATCACCAGTGAAATCCCTGGACGAAACCCGCAAAGTCCTAGCACCTTCCTGAGAGAAGATATTAATCCTAAAAGATTTAGGAATTAATTAAAATACAAAGGATAATCAACAACTTACGTGAATCACTCACACAAAGAAAAAAATCATGCCACCCGATGATTAATCGTGAATTACCGGTGACAAAGAATCGTATGATGTCTATATTCAGACATACTGCACAAGAACCAGTGGCTCCGACAAATGAGAATCAAAAATTAACCAGTCTGGCCAATCTGAAACGGCCACGATCCGGATAGCAACACACGCAGAAATGACACTGTTATAAATATAACAGTCGTTTGAGATGGTATTAGAAAAAGAATAAGAATAATAATTGCTTAATAACTAACAAGGACAATAATAATTATCAGAATAAGTACTGAACTATTGAAAAAAAGGTTTGAGAGATCAGTAACCAGAACGCAGAAGAAACTCACAAGAAACGCAACTAGAACGATCTTTTACAAACTTCAATAGTCGTAAGAACGTTGCAGTAGAACCCGAACTTTACAAGCTATCGAGAAAACCGGGAAACCCCTCAGAAAATTTTCTGGAGAAGCTTCGACAAATTCACATCTGAACCAACACCGCCGACGAGAGAAATAAAAATATTTTCGAACCCATTCCTCCGGAACCAAAACTATAATGTAATTTATACGTAATTAATGTGCTGTCTTTGATACATTATTTTTACCGTTTTAATAAATGTATAAACTTATAATTTAATTTCTTTTATACTTAATTATTTAGTTTTTAACCGTCTGAAGTTTTCGCAGATAAGTTAACCCCGTCGTCGACGTTGATCGTTGTTTCCGCCGACCATGTCCCCAGTCCTCGACAAAGAGAGGTGTAATGCAGAAAATTCTGAGGAACACGTGACTCTGAGGAAGGTAACGAGACCACACCTCTCGCGGCACGTAAACAGTCTTCATAAAGACTAATGATTGTAGAAATGAGATTAATAAATAAAGCTATTCTGATGAATAATTTCATTTTAATTAGAGAGTTTGCAGTGAGATCACTACAATTCTTTTTTGAATTACGACCAATGTGACCTTTTGTTAGTCTAATGCGATGAATCGAGTACACTGAGAATAATTGACCATAATAGGGAATAAATTCCTTCAAAATGAGACGGCCCAGTAGGAAGTAGTCGACCAAATGCAAAGTATCTCTTAGTGGCGCTTGACGATCTGCGCCGTTACAAAACTCTTCCCCCTACACGTGTAAACCTGTTATCCGTGCGAATTGTGAGTTGATCCGTGAATTTTAGTCGAAACCTATAACTTATATAATTATAAAGAAATCGTGATATGATAATGATAATTACCGTATATTTATGATAAAGTATTATGATAGGTTGTTATGATGAATAATGCTAAATAAATAAATTATATTAAATAAATAAATTATGATAAATTGTTACGTTAAATCATGATGACTTACGTAGTCGAGACATCATACGCTGATAAATATTACTCGATAACTAAGGAGCTTTCATTCAAGAGGAATTTATACATCAAGAGTCGGGAATATGAGCGCAACTGGTGCTGATTGCGGAAATGCTGAGTAGCAACGAGAATTAAGGACAGTAGTGAAGCGTTATGTTCTGTTTATACGAATACAAATATATGCAAATCAATGAATATTTTAAGAGTAAAATCTGATGGGACACACGTTGGTGATATGAAAGTACAGGGACAGTTTCTCGTTAAAGTAAAAGAATAAATTGATAATATAAACTAGTATGAGTGAGCTGATATCATTAAAAGCAATTATAATATATTAATATTAACTGGAATGATTTAAATCTGAACCAAAACCTGTAGAATCAAACTGAGGTTTGAAGCGACACTCATGAATAATATTGACACCATATAACAAAATTTTGAGATGCTGTAAGATAGAACCAAACAGAGAGACTGCATAATATGATGAATATGACATTTATATGAAATAAAGAATTCTTTTAGAGACACTACATCACCACAAAGTCTACGACATAATCACAGAGCAGTGTCACAAGTTGAAATCACGAACATACTACTTATATCGAACAGACATAAGCGATACACGCATCGAAGGAATATATCACATACTCCTATCGACGCTGACCCAGGTGGGGGGCCCATAGTCTGTCTTATCTTGAATCGAACCCGAAGGCCCTTCGAACTTGGCGCTGCTAGTCAGATGTCAAGTGAAAAGAGGCGTCCGACCCACTTACAGTTGACAGGACGTAAATCAACAAACTATTAAAATAACACCGCGTTGTGGTTGACCCTTAATAACCACTGGGGGCTCTGGAGCTGCTAAAAATGTTTTAACTCGAAAAGGTCGTGACACTACCATTGGCGTCTCACCAGCGGAAATAATATTTGGTAGGAAGTTTAGACATTGGTGGAAAAATACAAAGAAAGGAAAGATCATGAAAGAAAAGAGCAAAAATGTAGTAGAGGCAAATCGAACTTTTAAAGTTGGTGATAAAGTGTCGATAAAGAGAGAGAACATAACAAAAGAAGAAGATTGATATTTGGGCCCTGCTACAATAAAGAACCATAGACATGAAAGAAGTTATGAACTGAAGTTAGATGGTAGAACTTTGATAAGGAATATAGAATGGCTAAAGTCATTTAAATCGAGGAGGATGTGAGGAATATTTTTGAATGGAGTTTATTGTGTATTGTTTGGTATGTTGTTTTAGGATTGTGTTTCTCCCACCCAGATGGAAGATTGATATTTTAAATATTTTAAAACGTCGGATTATTTAATCAATTATTAAAATTTAAATAACCAATTTTAAAATTAAATTAATATTTAATAAATTATATTTTAATAATAATTTTCTTAAAATAAATAAATTTTATTTTTAATTTAAAGTATAAATTATTTTTGTAATAATTAAATTGTAGTTTAATTTTTTTCGAATAATAAGACATTAAATAATATTATTTAAAAATTATCAATCAAGAACGATGAAGAGCTACGCAAGTTTTACGGAGAATTGTTCTAGTGGAAATTCAAATTGTGATGCAAATAAATGTAATGAAAACTCAATTAATGTTCTTAATAAATATAATTTACATTTTTACCCAAATGGGAATTTACCACAACAAATACCTACGCTGACCTCGTCACTATTTAGTTTTTTAAAAACCTAAAACAAGTTTAATAATCTGAAACTCATTTTACAAGTTATAAATCACCAACACTGAAAGAACATTCAAACAAAATGTTTATATTTATACAACACACGAAACACGTCTTTAAAAGTATGAAGGCCGCAGAAATATAAATAAATTATTTCACAACAACAACACGATACCTGAAACATTTTTCGATAAAACTTTTTGAATTAAAATATGCACATTAAAGAATGTAAACTGATTATAAGAATGGCTTCTCGAAAATCTTTCTTACAAATCATTACTTCATCTATTACGCATTCACTATTTTATACATATTTTAATGACTTATTTTCTTCAATATATACTTATACTTATCGCTACTTCTCAAATTGTTTCGCAATGCTCTTCTATCAATATTCTCATTCTTATTTTTGTCATTTCTTTTCTTTTGTAAATTGGAGTTTGTGTCAATCGAATGTTTCGACCGAAATCTTTAGATAAATCGAATCATTTTTCCGGAAAATAGAATCGCTTCTTATTTCAGATAATCTAATAAATTTGGGGGACCCTGAAGCGATATTATAATCTTGCATCGGTTTTTGATAACAAATTGATCGAATGTCGGGTTTAAAGATTTCAGTGTGATGTTTCACTCCAGATTCCTGATCCAAGATACATTGTCTTGCTGAAATATAAAATTTGGCAGAGGGAATACCAAGCATTGCCCTGTAATGTCTATGTTATTGACAATTAGGTCTTGATAGTTCTTCGAATTTAAATTTCCGTTTATCCGTTTTAAGATACCAACACCAAATCTGGAGAAACATCCCAATATGAACTTGGGCACCGTGTTGGAGGACCTTCTTAGTACAAATGTGACTAAGCCTTTCATTGTCAAACCTTCTAACGATTTTGCTACGAGTGTGGCTATAAGTGCGGAACATAGATTCGTCGCTAAAAACTACATTCGACCACTTATTGATGTCCGAATTTTGTTTATCCCGAGCCTATTCAACTCTTCTTTTTCGTTGCTTTCCATTCAATAAAGGCTTGCAAACAGCATAATGACTTTTTAAGCCGTACTTTATCAAAATTCTATTCACTGTACTTCGTGATGCATGTGTCATTCCAGCTGCATTGAAAGCTCCTATTATTTTACTTCGATTCTCGGAAAATCACAGTCTTCTTCCTAGATGTCAGCTTTTCCTTGAGGCCACAATGCCCAGCTCTCAATGTAGCAGTGCTACGTATTTCCCGCCATTGCTACAGCACGCCGAACACACCACACTTTGAGCAACCAACTAGTTCTTTAGTCTCTTTGTAGAACATGGATGCATGGCGGCGCAATGCAACGATTTTGTCCCTATTCTCATGTGGAATGGTTTTCATTCTGGCAGTGTTACAAAATACTGTACAAAAAAATACTGAACAGGCAAGCAAGATAGCACTCACGCAACATACTCGGAGATACAACTGTTCTCCGTATTTAGAAACGCATTGTACATTGAGCAATATTTAATACAGTTTCATTTGTACTTATTATTTTTTGGTTGGTCTTATTTTAAAAGGATAACATTGAATTACAACTAACAAAAATAGTAAATCTTACTTGTTTAAAAAGATTTATTGCGAAAAATAATTCTCATTATACATTATCATTTTTAAAGTGGGAAAGGAATATGAATTACAAGCGTCATAAATCATTTAGGAACTACTGCTAAGTTGGAAATGTATAATGAACTTGTGTAACAGAAATAAGTATTACTTTCATTATACTGTGGTAAAATTATAACTCGTTTGTCTTCTTGATTTTAACAATGCATTTCAATACATTTTAAGCCTAGTGTGGTACAGAAATTTGAATTACCGATTCGAAATCAGTCATGAAAATTATATAAGATCCCTTAAAAAGTCCCAGGCAGTAAGAACATTGCTCTTTCGAGTTATTTAATCTTTGAATCGTTTACTGAAATATAATATAAAATTAAATATTATTGTTTTACAAAAAATATGTCAATCAACCATCTGAGTAGAAAAGCGCCTTGCTTAAAAATCATTCAAAAATGAACTCACAGTTCCAATTGAATGGAATTAGTACTACTCCATAAATCCTTACCATTAACTATAAAAAACATTATTTTTTTGAAATAAATATTACATTTTTGTTCGAGGATATCAAAGATCTATAGGGACTGATTAACTTCTTAGTGCATTTGTTTTAAAAAATTCCATTAATTCAAAATAAACAAATTTGTCATAGTAAATTAAATGGATACCACATTCAGACTCAATTTCAACGACGTCAATCAATGAATTTATATTTATGTTTGAAAATTGATGTTTTATTAAACGATAGTTGGTGGTTTGCATTGTCTGGTTTGCAACTTGAACAAGCCAAATGTCAAGCCTCTAGTATTACTCGCGTTTTTTAAGAAGAGACAGAAACAAGATTTCGTTTACTCCTACAAATATCATTTAAAAATTCTTCTTCTCATATATTCATAATTCAATAGGTTCTCATTTCTCGGAACAAATTCCATTCAATAAATAAACCGGACGTTACAATCAAAATAAATGGGAAAATTTTTAAAATCCAAAATTTATAATATTAAATAAGATGTATTTTATATAGAATAAACGGAATAAATTTCAAAAAGATTTTTGCATATATTTTGTAGAAATAATAGTTTGATTTTATTTCTATCTTATCATCACGCTGATTTATTTACCAATTCAATTATAACTGAATTATTTTTGTTATTAAGTATAAAACAAAAAAAATTCATATTAACTTATTGTTTAACATGTTTTAATTTATTAATCAACAGTAAACTTATAAAATATCAAAAATTAATTTTTAATGTTATTAAATAATTAACTGTTAGTATATTTTCAATTTAAAATTTTTAAAAATATTTTATGCTTTTGATGAAAAATATAAATTAAAAGGATTGTATTTTTAAAGTTAAATTTAATAAGTCGTTATAATAAAGAATTAGTTAACGGGTGGAGCAAAATACACGGGACAAAATTTGAGAATGGTTTCGCGATAAATTTTAATTTAAATAATTAAAAAAAATGCAAGTAAAATTAAATTTTATACTGTGTTAAAAACTGATTTTAAGGGGAAACAAAATCAATTCGCTTCACTCAATTCTTCCAAATTAATGGGACTCAATTTATCAATGAATAGTTCCTTCAAGGAAACGTTAATCAATGACAATTGTATAAATAATTGTTGTGACCCAGTCACTTATGCATATATATATATGATTCCAATAACTAACAATTTCAGTAGCGAAATATATCCGTCAATTTTACAACAATAGGAATCTATTATTCATCCTCTACGAAAAACATTTATTCGACCATTAATTCAAATCCGGACTCCATTCGAGAGCTCTCAATTAGAATTATTAGAATTTGGAGTGATCGTTCCAAATTTCAATTCATAACTTTCTTTTCAAAGTAATTCTATTTATCGTAGTTTAGTTTTGCCTGAGGAATTTTCCCAGTGACTAATATTCCTGTTGTTGTGATCGAATCTTATTTTTATCCTTCCGTTACACTCTGTTCGGTTTAATTATATTGTTAATATATTATAGTTATAACATCATTCACGACTTGTCACTACACTACCCCTATCTTATCCTTGATATTCTATTTCCACGATTATTAATCAAAATCAATTTTATCACGATCAAAATGTTGACAAAATATTCAAAACGATTCGAGAGATATTAAATGAAATGGAGGGTGACGGTTTGAATAATGTGAGACAAATTGGAATATTGAAACAAATGCACGGTGTTTTGTTGTGGAATGACGACAAGGACGAGTCGAGCTACAATTGGCACTCGATTTTGATTACCTGAATGGATCACAGATGTAATGCCGGTCGTTTCCTTGAATGACTATCGAAAATTCCGTCGTATTTGATTATAGAAATTCTCGTTAACGGACAACAATGTGAGATGATTTTTTATTTGTCTCCGCGACCCTAAGTCTACCCTTCAACCCAGATGCGCTGCAATCACGTTAGTCCTGAACCCACTCTGTTACCAAGAATTTTATCCTGAGAAATGGGAACCAACTGTAGTTACATAAAGTTGCAAGTATAATACATCTGTAGTCAAGTATAATACCAAGTAAAATACAAAAAAAATACATTTTAAAAATCAACTTTTATTATCATTGATTCGACAAAGAAACCCAGTGGAGACAACAAAGATCGACTGAAATTTTCTCGGCTCAGGAGTAGCGGATTCTTTTGTTAATCGAAGTTTTATTTGAAATGAAATAAATAATCGGTTAGAATGTGCGAATTTCTAGAGTTAGGCTCTGAATCGATAGCGAATTTTTAAAAGTGGTTGATTTAGAATCGAGATTTCAAGTGCACAACTTGAACTAGTTGTCCGATGGAGCTGGTTGGAATGACAAAATAATTGGCAAAGTAAGAAGAACATTTTAATATATGTTTCAGTGTGGTGCAAATGTTTTTAAATTCTGAACTATTTGGTCCGGCTCAAAACGTTTTGACTGAATAATTCAATGTAGATTATTGATTTAGATAACCAAGTCTTTAGAGCGGCTTTTCAGCCTTTGAAATTACCAAAAATGTCTTCATTTTTTTGTCTTTTTCTTACACGACAAAATTAAGAAAAAGAGCAAAATATCCCATTGCAAGAAAATCAATAATTTTGTTTTAAAAATTCCTCATGACAAAGATTTAATCTAATAAACTATTATTAATAAGGGATCCAGAAATGTATTTATTGCTGACAAAAACAGGACTTTCAAAAAATTAAGACAAAATATTAAAAAATACAAACCTGAATTTAATTTATATTCTATTTAATTTTAAAATAGGAAATAATTTGGGAGAAATCTAAAAATTGTTTTAATGATTAATTAATTATTCAGATAGTAATTCTTTTAATTGATTCACTTATTATCATCGGAATTACATATTTTGAGTAAGATTTTAGCTTGGATGTACCTCGGAAAGTTAGTTAAAATTGTTTAACAATTTTGTGCCATATATATATATATATATATATATATAT